>PVIJ01005749.1:54906-100147 GCA_004024925.1 Scalopus aquaticus | reverse complement strand
TTCTTCTTTGGAGAAGTGCCTTTTGAGCTCTTCTGCCCATTTTTGATTGGGTTATTGGCTTTGTTTTTGTTGAGTTGTGTGAGTTCCTTGTAAATTTTTGTTATCAGTCCTTTATCAGATGTATTGTGTGCAAAGATCTTTTCCCAGTTGGTAGGGTGTCTGTTAGTTTTGGTTAATGTCTCTTTTGCTGTACAGAAGCCTTTTATTTTGATGTAATCCCATCTGTTTATCTTGTCCTTCACTTCCTTCGCTTTGAGGGATGTGTCTTTCAAGATTTTGCTGAGATGTATGTCGTGTAAAGTTTTGCCTATATTTTCTTCTATACATTTTATGGTTTTATGGTCTTACATCCAGGTCTTTTATCCATTTTGAGTTGACTTTTGTGCAGGGTGTGAGGTAGTAGTCTAGCTTCATTTTTTTGCATGTGGCTGTCCAGTTTTCCCAGCACCATTTATTGAAAGAAAAGAGTTTTTAAATTGAAAAAATTACGTTGATAATTTTCACTCCTCAAACATTTATATTCATCCATATTTCCTCCCATTTTTATCCTAGTAATATGTCTTATGCTAAAAATTTATACTGATCATTATCTTATTTCTCTGAAGTATATATATATTTAAAAATTTAAATGAATTGCTATGGTCATAAATCCACTGATCCCTGCTAGAGATTAAATTATAACTTTTGAAGTTCCTTCAAGGTAAGGTCATCAGACAGTACATTAATTAAGGGGTGCTCCAAGATAAATCCACATCTTACTATACATTTCAGCAGCACTTGATAGACACACACCTCCATCTCAGTCACTCTTTCCGTCTGGGCCACCACCTTTATGACATCATTTCCTAACAGTCTGGCCATTTTGCTTCAGGCAGCCTGTCTTGCTTTTGCTCAGCTAGAACCATGCCCTCTCCTACATCAAGCCTTTGCACTGGGTAATTCCTCTCAGTGGAACATCCTTCTTTTCAGAGTGCCATGACTGGATCAGTCTCAGCCCCACTAAAGTGCCTGCTCCGTAAGGAACTCTAGGAAAATGGGAAATCTGATCATCTGCAAGGTTAGAGCAGTCTAGGGCATACAGGGGCTGGCTAAAGGCTTTCTGAATTTACTGAATAAAGAAAAATAGAACAGATCATTACTAAATTTATTTTAGCAATTATTCTGTAATTTTCAAAATTTTCTGGAGGAAAGCCGTATCTTTGCCTTCAAAAACAGTGAGTAGCAAAGATTTTTAAATGGTAAAAAGAAACTAATTATTATAAAGTACTGGGTTCACTAGCATGGTAGTCTTTAATTTTACGTTGTCTCTTAATAAATATCATGAAATAGAAGTTTGCATCAGTAAATAAATGACAGCAGATGGCCTTTATATGGCACAAAGCATCAGCACAAATGAGGGAATAAAAGAATTAGTAACAATAATTTATACATTTATTTGAAAATTGTATACATTCTGAATTTTTTCACTAAATAATATTGTTTAAAAATCTGTCAGGTTTCTTCATTTCCATCATGGGAAATCACCATGCCTGGCGATCAGTTTCTGATGCTGTGGCAGCTACTGAATGCTGTAAGTGGTCCCTTCTAGTTTCTTTCTGGCTTTGCCAATCTTTGATTCTGAAAGGGGGGGTTCGTTAATGACATGTTGAAGTCTCTCTGTAAAGACAGCAGTCTGGATTGCTCCACAGTCTAGATAACATTCCAAGTTCTGAAACAGCCTGGAATCTGGAGGAGGGCCGAGCAGAGCCTGAGGCGACTTCTCAGGAGTCTCTGGAGGCAGGAGCTGTTCCATGACAGCCTTTCCCACCCAACTCTCTGTCAGTCCTGTCTGTGCATTTCAAACAAAATATTAATGTGCTTTTCAAAAAATACTGAGTCCATGGAGATTTAAATTATGTCTTGGAAAGAATCTTGCTCTTGTCTGCCGGTACTTCCTCCTCATCTCACAGTGGAGAGTGGCCCTGGATAAGCCACGAGGACTGCCAAACAAATGACCCCCAAACTCAGTGCTGTAGAAAAACCCTTTAGGAATCTCATGAATTCTGTGGTTAGGGATTTGAACTTGATGCAGCTGTAACAGCTGGTCTCTGCTCCACATGTGTGGGACCTTGTTTAGAAGACACAAAGGCTAGAAGGTCACATCACCCAGAAGCCCTTGCCTTCTTATGGTTGGGGGTGGATGCTAGCTGGAAGCTGGGGTCTTCCCCTGTGGTGCCCCCACAGAGGTTAGTCTGACCTTCTCCCCAGCAGTATGGCTGGTCCCATGAGTGAGTGTTTGACGAGGGAAGAGATGGAGTCTTCTAGGCTCTGGCCGTGAAGCCAGGCAGTGTCGGCCATGGAGGATATCACCGCTTTCTTGAGCGTGCATCTCCTCACGTCTGGTCAGATGGTTGTTGGGGTCATTCTGAATAATAAGTGATTCAACTTCATTTGTTAAAAGAGGCACTGTGGGTCTCTGAGTGTAGCCAGGAAGTGTGACCTCAGCCTTCACAGGACTCAATATGTAGGAAAACGCAAAAAGGTTGAGAATTAGCCCATGTGGAAGACTAAGTCAGAAATGATGGAGACAACATATTTAAGAGACAAATTTCTGTGTTCTCATATTCAGCAAACTCCTTGCAGCTGGACGTGTTTTCTTCTAAAAAAGGTTTGTCTCTCTGAAAATGAAGCCCTTGCCTTAGACATGCACTTCTGCCCTGTCTCAATACTCCTCAGCAAATGGACAGCAAGGAGCACTGGGAACACACACGTCTCCCCCAGGCAACTCTACACCATCCCATTCTTGGTCCACTGGGCTTATAGGGCTCTGTCATCTGAGCAGTGTGAAAATGCTCTTAAAGCTTGGAGGTGGATGTTTCTATTAAAGCCACAAAACAAACCCAGATGAATGAGCAGGAAAGTGAGTTAAAGAGCGCTCCCTGACTGGACACGACTGTCGGTCTTGGCCTTCTTCACCAGTCAGCCTTCCTCCTGAGCATGATAAGGCTCCACTCGGAAACCAGACTCCAGCCTCCACCGGCCTAGTGCACACAAATCAAACCTACACGCTTTTCTGCCCCAGCCCTGGAGATGATTCTTGATATACTTTCAAAATGTAAAAAACGGTTGAGATGCTGGGCGTATAGAAAGTGAACACAAAACATAATGGTCTACTTAAATTGGTTTTCTCTTTTTAAGACTTGATCTATCATCTACCTAAACAAAGGAGTGGAAAGTATTAAGCAAGAAGCAAAGTCTCTCCCAGTCCCACCTCTCAGAGAAGATTGTCGTCACCTTTGTCTTCTGCTTACTTCAGTATATTTTTGTAAGATAATATATACGGAAAGAGGTACACAAAACCTCCGTAAATATGTAGGACCATATGATTCAGAGGTTTTGCAGCCATGTCAACAAATGAGATGAGTACTATTTTAACAGATGCTCTGCACTCCACCGTAATGTAATTCATTTAACCAGTGCCAATTATCGTCATGGAAGTTGTTTCTAATTTTGAAAAATAGCAAAACATAAAACCTCTGGGCATATAGGCCATGGGCTATTGAACAAAAGCTCACATTTGATGAGGATTTACCACAGCGCCTCCTTTGGTGGCTGAAGGAAATGCATGTGTCAGGATGAAGCTGTGCTCCCCCAGGCAGGGGGACACCTGCGACGTGAGGACCAGAGGGTAGCGAGGTCCTTGAGAAAACTGCATGTTTCGAACTCAGTCCCAAGTCTGCCATGCCATGTTCCTGTTTCCAGCTTGGCTTCTGGCTCTTGGCTTGCCATGGCGGCCTGGCTATGAGGTGCCAAATTAAATATTCAGGAGCAAGGATTGGCATGGCCTTTTTCAGTTGTTTAAGTAATTCAGAAACACATAATATGAAATAAAGAAAAGTTAGGATGGAGAAATAACTCTTAAGAATTAGGAAAATTGATGTCTTTTAGAGCACTTTCTTGGATATTCTTACATTATTTTCAGAGTACAAAAGTAATGGTCAGCTGGATCTGATGGTCTTCGGGGCAGAGCAGGGGGATAGGAATTGTATCACAGACGTTAGTGAAAAATACAAAAAGTTCTTTTAACGCATGGGATAATTGGCAGGATAGAGGCTCGTTCAAATCACTTCCCACATTTCCACATCTGATTAAGGGGTGCTAGTGGAACCTCAGCAGGCCGGTGGTGGTGGTTTTAATCATGCACCTTTCCTTTTAGGGAAATCCTACCTCCCTCTCTATTTTGAAAAGAGAAAAATTTGATGGTCTAGCCTGAAGGCTTTCGTATTCATCGTGTCCAAGCACATCACTAATGACTTAAAAAGCCTGTGACACGTTGAGCATGAAATGCTTCAGTATCAGAAGACTATTCTCTTCCTAAAATGCCAGATTGTTCTCAAAGGCCTAAAGGATTCTGTGCACTTCCATTACAAGGAGATGCTGCTTTCTCTTCGGGGAGTCTCCTTGAGGTACGCTCCTTCTGCAGGACAGCAGCTGCCTTTGAGGGCACAGTGGGGGTGAAAGAGGCCTGGGTGGTGGTGACATTCCGCCCAGCCCCAGTGCTGGTCACCAGGTGGGCTTCCTGTGCAAAAACTCATGTGCTGTGTTAGAATTCAGTGTTAAACTAAAATTGGATTTTTTTTTATAAAAGGAAGCAGCTGAGTAGATACAGCCCTATATACTGTAATGAATTTCTCCTGCTATTTAAAAGATATGAATGGTTTATTACTGTTAATCAGCACAACCAAAATTTTTTTAAAAAGTGGTATATTTTCACTGATGAAACAACAGCTAGTTTTACACTATTGCGAAATCAGTCTGTTAGGCATTTCCTGAATATGAAAATATTTAATTCATATTTGAGAGTAATGAAATGCTGATGAACTTAGAAGCTATTATATTTTCACACACATCAGTACATGGGCACTATGTCTGAAAGGAAGTGACAGTGTCCCCTCGATAATGACAGGGCAGAGTTATTGGGTGCTCATAACATGCCACTGATGCTCACGACCAAAAATCCACGAAGAACCAGAACCTCTGCTGCTGAGAAACAGACACCATTCTAAAATGGCACATTATGAATACGCAATAATCTTAGCTGTTATTTGTATAGAATTTCCCTTAATAGATGACCTGTTCTTCACTTCTTCACAGATAGCTGAGGCCCCAAGACCCAACAGCCATGGCCCTGGCAATGCTGCAATCTTAGCAGTTCTCTTTGGGGAAGTTAGAAAGGACAAATACTAACAAAACCTTTGTTAACAGAGTTTTAATTTAAGTATTTGGTAGTTTTGTTGCCCATGTGGGATTTTACAGAGAAAAGCGCAGAAGGTGGGGAGGGGAAAGACAGTACAAGGAACCTTTCCACACTTCATCTACTTAAATATTCACGCTCCTCTGCAGGTAAGATTTACTTCCCAGCCAATAACCATTCTATGGCATCTATTCCTTCAGTATCAGACAATTTGGATCTACTGATTCATATGTTAGTCTGTGTTTTAACAGCCAAACCGGTTCATTCATAAACTGTGAGAATGGGGGTCATGGTTTATGCGGCCAGGATTGCCAAACTTTTAAAAAAGACCTGGCAGTAATTAGTTTAGACTTTTGGGACCATATGGCCTCTGTAATCGTCACCCACCTTGATTTTGTAGAACTCATTCATAGATATTATGTAAACAAATGCATGTCACTGAGTTTTAATAAAACTAAAAAAGAGGAAAAGAAAGACAGCAAGCCATGCACCATCCCGAGATCCTTTGATGGTGTGACAGAGGAAACTGGCCTCAATAAATACATCTTGTTCAGCAAAGCCAGTGACATAGAGGAAGGAAATGGAGGAGATTGGGAAGGAGAGGCATCACCTCTGAGTTCTTCAGGGGACACCTTATCCCCTCTTCTTGCTATCTAGATGCGCCTTTTTCTCTAAGTCAGATTCGAGGGCTATAGGGAATGTTGTTTCAGTTGGTCTAAAGTTTTCCCACATTAGGAAAAGGGAAAAACATTGACAAGACACTCTAGTTGATGAGGGAGCATAAACTTGATGCTCAGTATGGTAATTTTTCCCTTGTAAGTACAAACAGGGTAAGGTAGGAAAATCCAGTAGAAGAAAGAACTCCTAGAAGAACACAACACAGAAACTCACACATGGGTGGTCCAACAGGCACAAGTGGTCTGCAGTGGGATTTAGAAAATAAGATTGACGCAAGATGTTAAACGCTAAGATCCATCTAGTGGGAAGCACGTGTGTGTTTAATGACATTCAGAGCCATTTCCATAAAATGAAAGAGCAGAGGTTAACTTATGTCGTTGAAAATATTATGAAAAGTCCTAGAGTACTCTAGAACTAAGAACTTTTTATTAATTTCTCGTGGCTGAAAATCATGTTCATCTGCCAGTAACGACACTCAGGGGTGTAGCGGGGACAAAGCCTGATAGGAGCTTAGGATGTCAGCAAAGGAAAACACCAACACATTTTTTTTTCCCAGCATACAACTGACACGAGATGCATCTGACACAATGCAGGGGGTCCTTCTTAAAATGAAACAAGTCCAGCTTTTTCTGAGTCTATTGAGGAGAACAACTATTTCAGTAAGAGGAGTCACTCTCCCAGACTCGTGACCTAGTCCTGATTTATGCAGCGAACACTCTGAGTGCCTACAAAGTATCAGGCACTGGTGTGTGTACTATGAACACATGATTGTTTTCTTTTAAAACATGTCATTCTTCTTGGCAAAACAGGCATCAACCATTTGAACGAGTAAAGTCATTTCAGTTACTGATAAGTGCTAGAAAAGAAGGCAGAATGGTAAAGAGTGGCTGGTGGGGGAAGATGATGGTGACTTGGTCTTGTGACTAGCAGAGACAGTGGCTAAAGCGACCAACTTGACCTGCTGAGAGTTGTTGGCTTGGGCTAGAAGACACCAAGGAGACAATGATAATCAGTAGTATCCTAGAGTATATTTGTCAGTCTTTGTCTATGTGAGTTACGGGAAGAGGATGACATCTAAGATTTTGGTTGAGTGGTGCCATATTGAGTTAAGACTTTTGAAGGAGAAAATCTGCAGGGGATGAGTGGTGGAAATCAGATTTCTGATCTAAACGTAGTCAATCTTTCTCCTTAGTCAATGTACTAAAATTTCACCTGAGTGGAAGTCTGGGTGTTCTATTCCTTTGGGAAAAAATAAGTATCTCATATTTGTTCGTATTATCCAAAAGAGATTAAGTACGTAACAAAGATTCAACAATAATAGGATAAATGAATTTATGAAACAAATCATCATACAACTATTTTTCAAAGTCTAATTAAGTGAGAAGAATTGACCAGGTGGGTAAGAAACATGAAAGGCTTTCAGGGAAACTTTTTATTTCTAACCTAGAAACCAGCTTCCCCATCCTTTGCGGTTTCAGGATTCAATCCCATATTCTCTTCTGCCCTTGTCTGCTTCCCTGCCAGTATACCCATATTCCCAAGGGAGAAGGGTGCAAGAAGAGTACTGGTTCATGACTAGAGCTCGTAAAACTATTGTCAGTCTAGAAAGAGAAGACGAGTTCTTGAATCAAGACATACAGGATTTATAACTATGGAAAAGAAATACTCCTTCACCTAACATTTTAGACTAGAATAAGCCTTGAAACAACAAGAATATGATATGAACACCTACTTATAAGATACAAATTCTGTCACTTGGTGTATCAGGGCCTTCTTTCCCACATCCCTACCTTGTTCCTATAATTGCCAGTCTTAAATAATCCAAAGAATTTTCTTTGGACAGTACCTAGCGATAATACACCCCACAGATACCAAGTATGCTTAATTATAAAATACTATCTATGAAGAACTATTTCTAAAGAGAACTTAAAGTGGCATAAACAAAACACCTTAAGTCACTCATGTCATCTTCCAGAAGTAAACTTTATTCAGCAGTTGTGTATGTCACACTTCTGCCTCAAAACTAGTGCTCCCTGGTTGTGTGACTACAGCCTTCTCTGCCTTATTATATGACACATCATCACCTCCCCCCAACCCTGCCATGCCACTAACCTTCAAGGCCTGGCCCCCTGACCAAATCCATGGATTGAGTCACATCATACTCCTGCCTGGGAAGTGCTGAGTCGGCCTAGGGAGGACTGTGCTCAGAGGAACTGTAGTAGGAAGTCAACATGTACCCTCAGAAGAGGGGACTTTGTATGAGACGGTGCTTCATCAAGGGGAGATAGGATATAAGTTTGGATAATGGGGAGTGTATTGATACGTGAGGATTACCTCTCAGGATTAATATCCCAGCAAGACTACGTGAGTAGATGCTGGCACGCTGCTCTGGCAGCCCTTGGAAGATGGAAAGCAGTGTCCACAGAACATGCAGGAGACACGCTATGCCTGCTATGGCCGACAGACCAAGTCCTGTCCTAGCCCACACTGCCCAGAAGTTGCTGCCTTATAGAGCGACAGAGGGCAGAGTGGACCGTCTGGGACGCCACCTGCGAGATGACATCCTACAGCCCATACCCCAGGACAAAGAATACACCCTTAAGTCAACACTAATACAGGGGGCTGTGTCCTCAGAGTGGAAATTCACAAGTCTGGGAACCAAGACGGGTCAGTCAGAGTGACCCTCATCTGATGATGAGGGTCTTAATAACCAGCTTGGAGAATTGCACGGCCTGCTGCTGCCCGGAAGGCCCTGGCCGCTGCAAGGGTGACATTCCACCAGAGGACACGATACCAGTGCCATTAGTCCGTCACTCCCCCCCAGTCATTTCAGGCTCCTCATGCCAAGAACTGATGCTGAACAAGGTGTTCAGGTAAAGCTAGGTTTGGACCTACGTGATCCACTAGAGTGTCTCTTGGAATCAAGAGATGGGTCAAACCTAACTTGGAAAAGCCTGATTTTGACTCTAGACAAGTTCAGAAGCCGGAGTCTCTGAGAAAGACATGGCTGTGGCCTCAGGACATAGCATGTGGGTCTGAGTAAGTCCCTGGAAGAGCAGAGTTCAGCCAAGAGGAAGAATCTAGGGGGAAAAAAATAAGCTCACAAAACTATTATCAGTCTAGAAAGAGAAGAGTTCCTGAATTCCCAGTGGCATGACCCTGGACAGGAAGCTTAAGAACTTCTCACCTGTGCAGTCATCACTGACGACGAGACCTGCTGTGAGGCTCAAGCAAGATCAAGCACCCGGAACACCCGAAATAAATGGCAGCTGTGTGAACACTCCGTGTTGCCTGCCTTCCAGCAACTGTTTTTCTCCTCCTTAATGGCAATTTGAGATCTATTTGGGGAATTCTTCCCCTTTGGATATTGTTTGTTGAACTTTAATTAGGAGTCTGGTCCTCCCCTAGTCAAAGGGCAAAGAATCCAAACTAATCAACCGGATGTTTCCTTTCTAGAATTTACATACTAAGCTGAGATACAAAGTGACAGAAAATGGTTAGCTTTGTCCACCCCTGTAATGGCACCTGACCTGTGTGTCATCTAACACCACTGCTGGGGGCTGGGGGTACTGCCTCAGAATCTGCTGAGGCAGATTGCTGCTTCTGCCCAGGTCCAAATCTGCTGTAAGCATCCCATCAAGACTGCAAACTTCCAAAAGCTTTGCCACGAAATCCCTTTTCCTAAATTTTGATCCGCTTCCTGTTGCTTGTTATGGAAGAACCTGCAGAATATACAGCAGTGATGTCCCATGTTAGTATCAGTCATTTCATCGAACTCCAATCGTTGATAAAACAAGATGGAATGGCTTCTCTCTGCTTTCAAAAATATGTCCAGTCATTGACTTGCCTTCTGATTTTCGCCCTGATACACATCCGCACGCGATGAAGTCTGTGAGGTGAGTGTTGACCTGCAGGAACTCCTGTGAGTGGGGCGGGGAGCTGCTGAGGCCATCCCTGCTTGCTGTCTGCTGGAGACCTTCCTGGTAGGACGTCAGGAACCACAGCAGATGAAACGAAGCAGTGTCTGGTGGACGTCTGACTGCCCGAGTATACATTCTATAGGCGCACCTGAGGTCCTATGTAAGAATCTTTTTAGATACACAGACTTTCATTATTCTTGGCTTTGCTTCTGTGTCTTGAATGCGGCTGCTCTTGGGGGATGGTGTGGTCAGCTGCTGTGTGGTTAAGTCTCAATCTGCAGTTACTGCACCGGGTTGGGGAGAAGAGTGAGGCAGTAGAGCAACTGTTTCTTCAACAAAGACATGAATAATCACTTTGGTTTTTGTGTTACAGACGCTTTGATTCACTTCATTTTTCACTGTGGTCCGACAGAATGGCGATCTCTGGGTTACTTTGGCATTCACATCCCAGAATAACACTTTTGAGACCTCACCAGCTGGGCTGTGAAGCAGCCAGTCAGATGCATTCACTTGGTCTATGAAATTCAGTGCTCCCTCAGTTTCCCCACATGCCAGATTAGATGATTACAAAGGCAAGTAGTCATAGTTCTTTGAGAGTAGAGATTTGGGAAAACTAAACATGTATTTAAGAAGGTGAAAGACTGCTTGGTTGTTGCTGAAAAGTTATGCCAGGCTCCAGATTTTTGTTGAAAAGTAAAAGAAATCTACTAGTAGATGCTACAAGGGACTTCCTGTTTTCAGCACACCCAAGCAGCTTTTATTGTTCTAAAGTGGCATTAGCCAGTTGTTATTTTTGTAATGAGTTTCTAAAACTGTAGTGGCAACTCTAAAAAGATCTCTGACCTCTTCAGATCAATCTCTAGAGAAGCTGTTCAGCTGAATTTCTTTAAATCAGTTACATTCCAGACCAATTTTTTTCTTGATCTTTATAAGTGAAATTGCATGAGAATGCATGAGAATGTTTTAAGTGACATAAGCATCCCCACACTTCAAACCTCTTCTTTTAAAAAAACCTTTTGGAAAGCATGGAGAGTTAATGACTGTATACGCTATTCCTTTTCCTAGGAAATATTTTACCCTCTGGTGGTGAGGAAGCAGTTGATTCAGGAGGGTTTTTAGATCGTTCTTTGTTAGCACCTGCCCTCTTTTCTAGACCCACTAGCAAGTCTCCATTTTATGGGAAGTATAAGAACTGTGGTTGCAGAGGATTTCATCATATTGTGCATTAAACCTTACTGAGCCCCCAAACAACCCATCAACCAAAGATCTTTTTAATTCCTAAAGGGATATTTTCATATCCTGATTTGTAATAAAAATTCAGGTGCCATCAGTTATTTCAGTGGCTAATTTCTGAATCTTAGAATTTTGTAATTGACAACCTAGTTCATAACATGCTACATGGATGGAGAATACATGAGTTTCATCGAGTGAGGGTGTGGAGCATGGCTGCACCTCTGTCACCCCCCACCCTCCACAAGGTGGGAGAGAAGAAGCTCAGTGGTCTCACTATTTCTTACCTGAAACCCTGCTCGCTCCTCCTTGCCGGAGAGAAACCAAATGCTAACCACTTATAATAGGCAACACGATTTTAGACTTTTCTATAAAACTGACATTTTCCAGTTCAGACACAATTAAACTAACACTTGTCACTTCCATGTCACTTTACTTTTGAGAATTTACTTTCTTCTTAAATCTAAAACTACTGTAGCTAAGAAAACTATGAGGTGCTGTCATACTTCATAGGATTGCATTAAAATAACATCAGCTGTCATTCCTTTAGACAAATTGGCCCTCAGTCATAATGCCTCTAAAAATGACAGCCAGGTAAGGTGACTAATTCCTGTCTGAATATTACATATCTGTGATGTAAACTTGATGGAAATAGAAGCAAAGTGGCAGTGCCAGGTTCTCTTTCACAAGAGTTGAAGTCCTTTAAGTAATGGGGTGAGCCTGGCCACTGACGGGCTGTTGAATACACTCAGATTGTGGACTTGGGCCCTGGTTGAAAAAAGATGGCCAGGAAGTGCCATGTCCTTTGAGATAATTCAGAAAGGATGGCAAAGAAATGACACCACTTCCTCAGAATGCCTGAGGGCCTCCATCTGTATTCAAGCATCTGAGCCCTGGAAACTGCACCCCAGGAGCTCAGTCTCTCTCCAGACAAGTGGCATCTCCCTGTGAGTCAGTGTGACTAGCTGCTCATGGTGACTTGCTGCTTTTTTCTTGCGCTTTTTTAACTTACCACATCCACACCCTCCTTATTCTTAAGTGCATTCAGCTGTATGTGGCAGAAATCTGACCCACAGTGGCTTAAACACTGCTTTATTATTGAATGCACAAAGTTTGGGGTCCCAGCTGGGGTGGGGAGACTTCCAGACTCTTCTACCTGGGAGTCTTTAGAAGGTTTTCTCCTTTGGTCATAGGGAGGGCAGGTACACTCCTGGGCCTTGGTCTGTGCTCCAGGTAAGCAAGAGGAGGAAGGCGCACGTGACATTCCTGCAGAGGACTCTGTTCCTTTATGCCAGCAAGAGGAGATCCTCCTCAGATGCCTCCCTCAGCGCACACCCTTGAGAGAGCTGGGCTCCTTGTCGCATGTCTGTGCCGTACAGAGAACACGGGCATACAGAGTGGGTGACTCTGCCCGTCCGGTCAGTGAGCGCACGGACTAAGCGAGGTGTGCGCAGTGGCGCGGCCGCACTGGGGGCCGCAGGGTGTAGGCAGACGCTCAGTTAAGCAGGCAGCACAATTCCGCGCCGACGCCGGCGGAGCAGCTGCGCCGCTTCTGCCAAATGTTGGGTTGTGGTCAAAGTCACGACGTATTTTTTCTACATGCGTCATGACCTTTCTAACAACCCTGTAAGTTCATCCCCGCTTATTATTTTGTTAAGAGGCACTGAGGGCGAGTCGTCATCTCGTCAGCAAATGGTGGTAGCTCTTGAATGACATCATCTAACACGTGAAAAAGTTTTAAAAACCCAGTCTGTCCTTAACTGTTCTGATTGGCTTATTTTTGGATCTGAGACCGTCTAGACCGTCATCATCAGACACTGAGGGGGCGCTAGAGGGGGCGAAGAGCTCGAGCTTCAGAGATGGGGCGGCCGCTCCTGGCTCCCGCAGGCTCACTCCTTGGTTCGTCCTGAAGGCCTCTGTTAAGCTTTTCCTTCTGGTTGTGCAGTGAGCACAAATGCAGAAACAGCCACTGACACAGCTTAAAAAGCTGAAGTAAGTGGATAGGGGTTTTTACTTGGTAATGGTATCAATTAATTTAGCTCTTCACCACATTATTTGTGGTTGCCAGGTGTAAGCGTCACAAAACAGACTAATGTCATCATAGCCATTTTTGGTAGAAACCTAAAGCGAAGAAGGCAGCACATCTGAAGTGAGCAGGACCCACCTGAGACACGGGCTGTCACGGTGCAAACAAAGCCCACCTATGATCTCTTTAATGTTGTCTCTGGACAGGAACTGAAAGTGTGCTTAGTCAGCAATGTCTCTCTCTTTATGTTTCTCAGCATGCTTTTACCTTGGTGACTTGCTACATGGAAGTGCTGCTTTTCTGCTGTGCAGTCACAGACCCCAAATTGCCAGATACTAAGCATAGATCTTTCTGTCAAGAGAAGTGTTGGAATTACTTGGCTTCACAGAACTGACTATAAAACTTTCCCTACATTGTGGACAAATCACGATCAGAAGGGCGCTTGGTGAGCGCGGGGTCTGAACAGCCGGGGGTAGAGAAATGTCTCATGTCTTCCTTCCTTCATGGAGCCCAGCTTTATTGAAATCTGCATTGTGCCAAGCTTCTCCTAGATCCTGAAGAATTAGTGGTGAACAAAACAGACAATTAACATGGACTTTTGTGTTTTATTTACTGATGAATCCCTAGTACATGCTTACTGCCTGACACATAATTAGGTATTTGATGCTATTTGCTGAATGAAGGAAAATGTAATATAAACTATCAACATAGTTTCAGAAAGCAGTATGTGCTAAGAAGACAAGATAAAGTAAGGTCAGTAGCAGAGAGAGTAGCTAACCTAGACTGGGTGGCGTAGTAGATTAAATTATTGTTTGGCAAATATTCACCCATCCTTCCTCCCCACCTCAGTGGGAGGAAATAAACTTTTCCATTCCATTGATACTGAATTTGACCACGTAAACCTGCTTTGGGCCTGTGGTGGATTAAATGTACTTCTCTGGCTTTTGCCTTGGGCTTGGCCAAATGGCTTGCTTTGGCCAACCAAGATGTTAGAGATCGGGTATGGCCAGAAACTTGCAGCATTTATGTGGTGGGCTTTCTTTCCCTCTGCGTGTCTGTCACTGACATAAGACCATGCCACACACAGCTTTGCACAGGTTCCTTCTGAGCTCTGGACACTATTCAAATGGCTTCATTTCACAAAATTCAAGGGCTTTGATTCTTGTATGCCTATGCCACTTTCACGAATCTGTTGACTACTGATGGGGGGGTTAAATATCAAAAGAAATATAAGTAAACAAGCTGCATTTTTGTGGGAGATGTAAAAGGAAGGGATTCTTACTATGAAAGTACACAATAAAAAAGGTAGCGGTAAAACTTTTTTTTCTTATTAGTAGGATTTTTTAGTAATTTAACCACTAAAATCAACTAAGTGCAGGAGGAGAGCATGTTTGTTTAGTCCAGTGGCTAAGCTCCACCCCAGACAAGATATTTTCATTTTTAACACATGATACAGAGAAAAGGAAAATGTGAACCACAGGAATGGAATAAATACTGAGGACAAAAGCAAAGTGTTGAATGTATTATAGCCACACTAAGGCTTAAATAAATAAGCTCTTCTAAGCTATAAAGGAAAAACTAAGCAACAAAGTCATTTTATATGCCAA
This sequence comes from Scalopus aquaticus, assembly GCA_004024925.1. Taxonomy (NCBI): domain Eukaryota; kingdom Metazoa; phylum Chordata; class Mammalia; order Eulipotyphla; family Talpidae; genus Scalopus; species Scalopus aquaticus. The sequence continues at coordinate 85,453 of PVIJ01005749.1, read as the reverse complement.
CGGCTCCACAGATGAATATAAAGCAGGCATTAAAATTCTTGTAAAATGGCAAAGAAACTATGATTAATATATTCTGCTACAAGGTAATGGTCACATTATATGGGCAAAAAAAAAAAAAAAACAACAACAAAAACCTTAGTGACTAGAATAGTGAGACTAATCAATCAGCCCCAAGGCACCCTGAATGTTAGATACAAGATTACAGGATTTATCCTAAAACGCCGCAGCTTCACCCACGTGCTCACCAATTCCTCTCCATGGAAAGTGCCCGTGGGGAAAGACTCAGGTGGACTGAGCACTTTGAAAGCTGCTGGTATGATCATGCCCTGCCTGGCAGCCAGGTTCTGAGCAGCCTGTCTCCTCAGACACCCCAGTGATTCAAGGCCAGGGTGAAAACAGTCACAGCGGATCTGCATCCTCATTACCCCCTTGAGGACCTATCAGAGACAGACTTAGAACCTGGGAGCTGATTGGGTAAACAGTGCTTTGCTGTTTCCCATCATTTTCTTCAGTTATATTCTTGGAATGAGAGTTGAAAGAAATAGCAGAGGCCATGGACAGCAGGTTTCAGAGTAAGAAAATGGGAGAGCAGAAGAGCCACTGATGGAACTGTGGAGAAGCAAATAGAGAAAAAGAGGGTGTCAAGGACACAGGTGGCTACTAAAATTTAACCTAATGAAGTCAGAAAAAAAAGACAAGTTAATCGGGCTCTTTCTGGCCATCATTTCTGTGGCCATAATTTTGGAAAAACACACTATAGCTAAAATATGTAACATGTCCCTGGATTTCTAGGGTGGAGGGGACTACTGGTTAACTCGAGGACTAATTTAATCACTAAAACTTTAAAAACTCAACATAAACTTATTTATACTTGCTAAACTTATCTATTTTTAGCACAAGTACATGGAAACAAAAACTTATCCAAGATACTGCATATCCTCTGAACAGTGTCACATAATTTAGCCATGACTTAGAAAACCTTAGCTTACTTGAAAAAGAATGTAATTGTGGTGGCCAAGTGGCAGATGTTCTGCAAGATTTCTGGTGAACTTGGATATTCCCTAAGTCCAGTTTTAGTAAGGATGAAACCCACCTAGTTTGACTTCAAAGGATCGGCTTTAGAATAAGAGACTGAAAAGCTGGAAAAATATTTCTGCAATAACCATAGCAACTTGGAAGAAACTCCCACAGCGTGTAGTAGCCATTTGCAGTGTGCTCTGACTTGATACTCTTCCTGTGCTTGATGCATTTCTAGCCTGATGGGGCTTGACTCCCTAGGCAAAACCCAGTCACCCCGCCTGCAAGCACCGAAGGCGCCACTAATCACACCCAACTGTCAGAGGTGGGACTGGGGAGTGAGCAGTTGGAGGCGGCAGGCTCTGCCTCACAGCCATTTTGCTCACAAGGAGCGGGTGGCTGGACTGTCAGGCCTGGCGACGCCACCTGAGGCCCAGCCCGCTCGCGGGTTCGTGGAGATGCTTCCACCGCGGAGACACAGCGCTCAGCCGTTCTGTGCTCTGCTTCTGCTATCATTTCTGGAAGCTTAATCTTGACCCTTTATCTTCAGCCATCTTAGCAATTTGGTCAGTATCCTTTAAATAAACTTGTGTGTGGCTTAACTAGGTGGAGGCAGCTTCTGTTGCTTAAAAGAACTACCCAGGTTAATATTAAATACCCACTAGAAGTGACTGAAGGCAGTGTAACCTCAGGAAAATCAGTAAGCGCTGTGGTTAGTTTTCTGGCTCTCTAAGGCCTGATGCATGACAACCCAGATGGTTTTCTGGGGGAAAAAAGTGAAATCTGGAAAACCATAGTTTGAAATAGGAAAGTAAGAAATTACTGACAATAGTCCCTTGATGTGACCAGGGAAGGCAAGACTTTGGGAGACCCAGTAGCTACTCACATGGAGCAGTATGAAGAAGTCAAAGGCAAAAACCCGTCGCTTCCAGTTGCACGGTACAGCTCTAAGTAACAAGGGAATGCTCATGAGCCTTAATTTCGGCTGGAGCAGGAATCGCAGCCACATGCACTCTGCAGTGCTCTTCCCGGAGAAGGAAAGGCCAGGCGTGGGGCTGCCTGTGCCAAGGGGTGACATTCTCTCAGTGTGGACAGTGGGTGCTAAGGTGGCCGACTTCAGGGAGAAGCGCTTCCATGCAAGACGGAGGGTGACCACCGCATCGCCAAGGAAACTGAGTGGGAAAGATGCTTCGGCCAGCAGTGACTACTGGCATCGCTGCTTGATGAACAAGCTTTAAGGACTAAATAGATGGTCATTAGCAGAAAGTCTAACTTAATAAAATTATAAGTTACCCAAGTTTAATAAGTCGAGATCTGACTTGAGTCACTTGCAACAAAAATTCCTAATGCATCCGCCTGTTTCTAGTCCCAAGTCCGCTTACAGAGCAGAATATGTTGAGTGGGAAGAAAGCAAGTCCTTGAAGTCACATCACAGGAGTAAACGCTAAACTGTCAGCTCGGCCTTCCAGGTGACAACACAGGGCTGAGGGGAGTAGCTGGTGTTCAGGTACTGCTGCAGCAGAGCCCTGAACGAACACCAAAGTGGGGACCCACACCCCTCTGTGGCCTGTGGTCAGAAAGGGTGCCTGTGGGGAATCCAGTGATGCAGTTTTTACCCGAAACTGCTTCCCAGCCAGGCCAGTGGGGCCCTCTACACACATACCATATTGATCTCCAGAGCACAGAGCTGGATTTGGAGGAAGAGAGCGGACTGCTAGAAGCTTCATCACATCGTGATTTCAAACGCAGCTGCCATCACAGGTTTAAATGCACCCTTGCACCAGGAATCCGACTACTAATCTAGCAAAAGGGTCGTTCCCTCTCCCCCAGTAGACACAGAACACTTGGCATGTGACAGGCAGAGCAACAAGTCACTTCAGGGTTTATGGGTTATCTGGCTCTGTGCCCCAGTATCCTTCCCAAGAACTACGCGGCTGGTCACCATCACACAGGACAGCTGCGCCGATGACACGTGCTCCGGAGGCCTGGAGAGCAGGAAGGGACGCAGAGAATACACAGAACAACTGCCCAGGCTGAGTGCAGTGAGGTGGAGACATAAGAAAGGTGTGAAGTTTCTGGGCCCAGTGACCTTGAAGTGTACCGGGATGGCCGTCACAGATAGCTGCGCCTCCGGCCACGCGGAAAGGCGAAGTGCTGGGGGGCCTTGATGGCAATGCTACCACTTCGGTATCCCGCCTTGACCTATGGGAGGAGGCCCCCGAACGTGGGTCCGAGGGAGAGGGGGCTTGCTGGCGGGGCTCGGCCCCAGGGCACGCGCCTCGCCTGAATGACCACCAGGTTCAGTGGAGGCGCCGCGGCTGCAGCTCATTGGGATGCTCTAGGGCAAGTTCTAATCGAGGCGTCCCCGCTGAGCCGGCTCAGTTTCAGACAAAGTCCCAGGCAGGGGACTCTGTCCTATGAAACGTGGCATCTAGTTCACTAAAAAGGGCTATTAGAGTCTGTTTGAATGTGAAACAACAAATGTGACCTGATCCGACCAAAATGAACTTGCTTTAGCTGATCCGCTGAACTTGCAAGTCAGGCGTGCTCAGGAGTGGCTGCACGGGGTGACACACACGCGAGCTCAGCGGCAGATCACGCACACGCTCAGCAGCGGCAGCCTGTGGGCGAGGCCACAAGCGACTTCAGGCCATCTCCTCCTGCGAGCACATTCTGTTTTCATGAGGGAGAGGTGAAGTACTGCTTTATTATTTTAGTGGATGTTACTGCTAGGTTTAAGAGTGGAAGGTCCAACTTAAGCATCAGCCAGGGTCATGTACTGATGGTGCATAGCCAAGGAGTGCAGGGTAGTGCATGCGCATCAGGTTTGGGCACATTCTGCAAACCCTCCACATACCTGGGATATTCTGCGCCTGAGTTCTCGCTCTGCAAAGTGGGGTGTGCAGAGTGTTGTGTTAGGATGCCCAGGATACAGGTGTCCGATCAGAGCACTGCTGATCAGGTTTAATAACAACATTAGAAATAAAAAATGAGCATTCTGAGGAGGAAAAGCTCAAGGTCAAGGTGAGGGACCTTGTTTGCTGGGGAGCGTGGGGGCAGGAGGTTGAGACAGGTCAGAGATACACAGTGGCCGTCAGGGGGAGGTGGAAGTAGGCCGCGTTCTCCAGGGCACGGATGGGGAGGCGACGGTAATGGGATTTACTTACGAGGCCAGTTCCATGTCTTGGTTTTAAACTTTGTTTCTCGAAGGTAAGCCTCAAAGCCTGCTTTTCCCATCCAAATAACCTCTTAATAAATGCCTTTTGTGCTTAGTAGTCAGAGTCAGCTTCTGTTGCTTAAAATTAGGCAGCAAGCCTGGTGTGAGAGCGTGCATTTAGAGAAGTGAGGACTTACATCCCTAAATCACAATGCTGTGAACTATCACCTCAGTCAACATAATATAAAAGTGAGGACTCAGTCTGAGTAAGAACATACAGCTTCAAATGGACCAGCAATCTGCCAAATGTTTATAGGCTCTTAATCTCAGATTAATCTCAAATTCATTGATAAAAAGGATACAGTGATAAACATTAGTTCTTAGTGGTTAAGTTGATGTGAGCATTCAGCCTATGTCTAAAACGCAGGATTATGGAATCAAGCATGGGGTATGAACTTCAGTGAGGAGGGAAATGAAGGGAAAATCACTAGGAAAAGAAAACAGCATGACAATAAGTATTTTTAAAGAGAGAAAGAAGAAGACATGTACAGTGGTACATCAATTCCAGAGAAGAAGAGAAAGTGCTGGAAAAATGACTGCCTCATTATTCATTTAGTAATTTCTGTTTAAAAAAATAGCAAAAGTAGCCTGACAGCTCAGTGAGAGGCTGAGCCAGGCATGTGAAGCAGCCATAATCTTGTCCACTTCATTCAAGAATGATGGGATAATAAATGACATATCCTCTTGGTCTGTCAGAGATGCGAGTCCACACATGTCAAACAACTGGTCCCCCTTTAAGGAGTGAGCACAGAGCTTCCCGTGCAAGGAGAGAGCACCGAGAGGGCATGTCAGTGCATGAATCAGCAGTGAACAGAATGTCAAGAGGCTTTCTCTGTTTTCATATGAGAAGAAAAATACCGCATCTCTTAGAAAATGATTTTTTCATGATGTTTCCACGGCACTATTAGTTTCAAACCAAAATGTTATTTTTGCTCTTGAAAGAATTGATGGTTGAGGAGATACATATGATGGATAACAACTATACAATGACTCAAGAAGATTAAGTTTTAAAACTATCAAGTGTCTTTTAGTAATGATACCACCTCTTTACTACTGAAAGTTAAAATTTTTGATAGTGGAGGGAATTAAGAAAGTCATTTTTTAAAAATAGCACATGGAAAATTACTTGTTTCCAAAGTATGTATTTAAAACATAAATCAGAAAGTGGGGAACAACAGGTAGCATAAATATTAGACAATTTAAAAGACCATCAAGCTATCATGGCATCAGCCTGTATGTAATTTCTATAGTTCAACTGATAAAATACACAACAGGAAGTTGTTATATTTCTAAGTGGTTTACAAGAAGCTTGTAGAAATCAGTGCAGAGCGTGAAATACTAGAGTTTAATCATTGACTCTTGTAAATGACAATAGTTTCTTCTCTATCTAGCAAGATGGAATTAAACACTAAAAAGTATCAGACTGGAATAAATACTAGGGTTATACTGTATACTGCTTAGCTCCAGGCTAAAGAGAATAAAAATAAGTTTTTAGGAAAAACATTCTCCAAGCCAACATAACTTCAAAATTTAACAAAATGGGTGGTTTTCAAACAGTATGTTGGGAACATGACAGTTTTCTTAATTTGCTACCTGAAAAACTTATTTGCAATAATGACTTGTTAAATTTTGAGAGACTGAAATAACTCTGACTTGTTACTTTTGTTCTATTTTTGTGTTTTTAATTCCTAGAGGAAGTATTTTAAGGGAATTTGGCATTAGCCTTTCTGTCATTAGAAATATGAACAAATTCCAAGGGCACACCTCACCCGACTTACGTGAGAAGGGAGAGAACAGGCAAAGGGCTGTGGTTTTAAACACTGGTGTTAATGAGCTGGACTGGACAAGGGACAGATAACACTATGAGGACAGCAGAATAGACTAGGTTCAAAAGCACTGGTTACCTTGGCACCGACACCCAGAAGCTTAGGGCATTTTCACTTCACAGCCCCAACTTATGTTGCAGTTCCATAGAAACCTTATTTTAAGATTTTGTCACTCGTTTGCCACCATGTAATACGGTCATGACAACTAGGAAAACACCAGACCTGTTTTTTGTATAATTCAAACCTTCAAAGCCTGCAAGAATGAAATACTTTTGGAAGCCTCTAAATGTATAGTCTGTTAGGATGTTCAAAGGTGAATAGTAAGTGAAAAGTTAATTAAAATAATTTATAAATTTGATACATAATTTCAAAACCCAAGTGAGGATTGTGTGTGTGTGTGGACTTGTGTGCACATATGCGATCCATGTCTTCTGATTTTTCTATTTGGAGCTAATTGACCATATTTATCTAGATTGGAGCCTAGTCATATAAAAGATATTAAAAGATGGTTGGTGCAGACACCAATAACCTAAATTACCACGAGGAAAATCATGTGTAAAGTGAATCATCCAACCAAACCTGAAGAGTTACTGAGGAATGTCCCTATATGGTTTGCAAGCATACAGAACGAAGTCTGTGAACAAATGGCATCTAACACGGGCAGTCAGCTAACGTCACGGAGTCTCCCGGAGCTAGAAGTAATTTACTGTTGTTTTGAGGTTTCAGTGAGACAGTGTAAATAAGGCCGTCACCATTATTTCTTAGACAGACTTAACACTCAATAAATAGTGTTGTGTTGTTTTCTGATACAGAACATTGCTGTAGGTTAGATTACACTTAAATGTGTAACAAATAACAAATTTGTCACAAATAAACAACAAACATTTCTAGGTATTTTAACATCGAGGTCATATTTAGATAATGTTTTCTGGATTGCTATATTGCTAAATTTGCACAGTAAGTAACTTTCCTTGAACAAGCTCAGATCTTTCAAACTCTTCTCATTTATATCCTCGATGGTTCACTCTGGAAATGATTTCCATGAAAATATCAACATCTTTTGATGTAGTATAGTAAAGTGAAGACTATGGTGGTGACATCTTAATGGCCACGGCCAATGATCAAAACTGATAATTTGACTTTGATGATTCGTTTTTTATTTGAATCAATTCTTATCACCAGCTCAATTTTAAGGATGTGTAATGTGCTAGTGGAGAAAAGTTATCTGAATATTTAAGAACAAGTTAAAATATTTACTAACAAAGCCGCCACTGTATGATTCATGAAGTGACTAAACTGTTTCTTAGATGTTTTCAATTATTACATAAAAACAGAATAAACACTCTTAAGATACCAAATGACCCCAATGGAAGTAATTATACTTACTATACTTTAAAAAACTTTGTTTTGATGTCAACAAAAATGCTACCTCAAGAACAAGTTTAAAAAGTACATTAGTTGCTGTAACAAACTAGTTCTTGTGTGCACATGCATAAAGTTTCATTTTCATTTTAAGTTGGAACATGTGCTGTATTCCCTGAAACAGGAATAATGGGATTTAATCTAAGCAGTAAACTCTGTCTAAAGTATCTTCTTAAATATCCCACTATTGAAATGGGACTGATAAGTAGATGCTTCCCCACAGTCTATGACTGGTCACGTGCTGGCAAGTTCTTTCCAGCTTATTCTTATACGGACGAGTTTAGCAAAATAAGAACGAGGATTGAGTGGATTGTTAAAATATAAAGTGGAAGACAGCAAAAAGTTTGATTTTAATCACATGAAGTAAGTTTTCAAAGAAGAATATAAGAGACAAATAGTGAATACATGTTTAGATCACACCTATATAAACTTAAAAAAACTAAAACCTGCCCCCTTCTGAAACTCATTTTCTTTTTATTAAATTTAGAGAGGAAGATAAATTTATTACCTCGTGAAAAATCATTTGCCAAAGTGACTTGTACTTGCAATTTCTAAATCCAAATAGGTGAAATCTTACAATTCCAAATGGGTGAAATCTTACAAATTTGGAAGGTCAATTTTTGGTGGTTTGAATGAAAATAAGGTCGTGGGAAGCACGTCAAATGTGCTTTGTCACATTTAATGAAGTACAACTGAAAACACGGACAACAATCAAACGGCAGGGCGTGTTACTCCTTTTACTATGCCTTGGAGAGACGACAATCACTCTAATAAGAGACCCGAACCAAAATGCCTAGCGCAGATGCCCAGCTGCTACTGAGCTGCTTCCTGCTTGGGCAAGTCCGCAGCCCTCCCAGGGTGCGCAGGAGCAGGCTCCTCAAGCAGGACAAGAACCGCACAGGAGCTGGGGACACCGCGGAAGCTCCACCTCTCTACACAGATGTGTACACGATGTGTGAAATAACGGATAGGATGCGACTGATTTATTCCAAAAGCCTCTCACAAGATTCCTAAGTTTTCAAGGTAAATGTCACTCAAAGTCCCAAGGGATCTTAACATCCTAAGTGTTAAAGATCAACTAGTTCAGTGTTCACATTATCAAGATGAGAAAAGTAAGGCACCGCAAGGCACTAAATCACTTGTCTTGAATTTGTGTTTAATTCAAGTAACTGTAGAACTGATGGGAAACTAGAGTTCATTTTGGTCACATACTGCCTTTTAATAAATAGTTTGAGATGTAAGCATTCAAAGATATTGGAGCAAAACTGGATTAAATTAGTCCTTTTAAAATTAAGAAATGCTGACAATGCTTAACCACAAAAGCTTTGAAAGAAAGATAATTGCTCCTTATTCCTCTCTAAAGATCTAAATTAAAAGGATCCTCAAAAGTGAAGATTATTTTCCTGGAGGTGATTTAGAAAACACAGGCCATAATTCTGGTTCTTAAGAGGAAAAAAAAATAATCTTTTATTACATTTGGATGAGATTTTATTTTTTAGGAATCACTGCTTGGCTGTGAGTCGCCCTTGCTCACTGTTATTCACACTTCCTCCCTCAGAGCAGGCTCATGTGTAACAGCCTTAACTTGTGGAATGGGTTGGAACACTTCATTCTAATCCAAGGGCCAAAGGTCATTATAAACCACAAACTCTTCCTCCCTAGGGAACTGTCAGGGGATGTGGTCTTTCTCTTCTTGGGTTTTTTTTTTTGTTTTTTTTTTTAATGATCTCCTTTAATCTAAAATAGAGTTTATGGCACTAATGACCAGCTATAATATGTTACAATACCTTATCTGGCAATTACTATCAAGAGAGTAATCTTTTCTGGAATAGCCCCTAGAGGCATTTCAATTGTTCTAGTTTAGTGAGGCATAATCAAACAATAAATATTTTGAAGGACTGCCAGCAAGATTTCCCCACAAGATGATTTTGATGACCTAGAACATGGTGACAAACTTTTCTGTAAAGAGTCAGATGGAAATATTTTAGGTTATGTGGGCCCTCTGGTCTCTCCCAGCTACTCAACTCTGCTGATGCAACATGAAGCCAGCCAAAGAACAATCCATAAGAGACTGAATGTAACTGTGTGTTTCAATCAACTTTATTTATAAAAGCAAACAGCCAGCTGGATTTGACTCATGGGTCCACAGTTTGCAACCCGTTGTCTAGAATTTATTAAGATTCAAGACAATTTGAAAATAAAATTTTAAGTTTAACAAAAAATGGTATGGCTTCCCAGGTAAATCACTATGCTTGCAGGTACCTACTGGTTCTCAGAAAACTAAATATAGTTTAAAATCTTTTTAGGACTTACTGCTACTTCTCTTATACAAAGTACACTCTATTTTACATAATATTCTCTATTATACACATTATTATAGAGATTTTTAAATTAAAATATTACAAATATGGAAAGTTTGAGACCCGAAGCTGCAAAATGTTAGCATTTCAATTGCACGCTAAATTTGTGAATTCACCATATTTTATCTGAGCTTAGAGCTATCCTATCATTTATAAAACATAGAAAACCCATTATTAATTTGAATTATTTTTCTGGTCTTATTTAAGTATTTTCATATTTGGATGCTATTATGACTTAGACTAATGGTATGAGTACTAGGTATCCAGCTTAGTAAATAATTTAGGATGCAAGTTGAGTGTGAATTATGATTCACTTAACACATCTTTGTCAAGTCAAGATGTTTAGATCAGATGAAGAGGGTATTCAGAAAATTTAGTGACATTTCTATTGATTTGATGCAAGAGGACTAGTAAATGACATTTAAAAGTAAAATTTTTCTCAGTATTATTTTAATTTTAATTCTTATATAATAATTCTGGGTACACTTCTAGTACTAAAAAAGGATTAGATAACTTAATAAAAAACTTGTAAAAGCAGAGAGGTTACTTTTGATTCCATTGCATTTTATATTACAGGATAAATTGTAAGTTATTTGTCATTGCTGGGTTTCCCTTTTAAAAATAAACTGAAAGAGAAGATGTAGGGGAACATAGTCCTCATTTCAGTCTTTTAGTGAATTTAGTAAGGGTAAGATGCTATCAAGGGAAAGACTGCTTAGGACAAAAGACACAAAGACAGGAACGAATACATTATACTTCTTTCAAAGATTTTTGAAAACTTCAAGAGGGAAGGTTTCCTCACAGACTGGAATGTAAGCCCATTTGGAACCAAGGTTTGTTGGGCTGTTGAGGTGTCTGATGTTGAAAATCTCAAGTTGACTCTCTAGTTAAAAAAGCTGGAGAGGAGAAAGGAAAATTTTTGTTCTGGAAAAGTGTTCTTGTCTGATGCAAATAGAAACCCATTTCACAAAGGAAGGAGATGAGCTGTCCTAATTTAGTCTTTTGGAAGGAAACAAGATGATTATGAATTTCCTTAAAAAATCTTTTTATTTTCTAAATATTACACTTAAAAGCTATGAGGTAACTTACGTTTTTGTGAAAAAAAACTGAAGCACAAAGATATTCAGAAAAATTAATTTGACACATTGAAATTCATTTTGGCACAGAAGAGATTATAGTGACTCTTAATTTTTAAAGTTATATTAAAAAGTCCAGTAATCAGTTGATGCTTTTATTTCAGATATTTTAACTACTTTCCATCTTATGGTTTCTCTGTTTGGGGAGAGAGAATCAAATATTAAAAGTATCCCATAATATGTGTTGTTTAAAATTCCCAAATCTGCAAGTGGAAGCAATGAACTTCCTATTAGGATAAGGATTAAATCAGTTGCAATTTTCTGTGAATCTAGTAACAAGTATGAACAAACCTTGAATATCACACTGTAAACTTCAAAAGAAACAGAGGCCAAATATTAATCTGCATAGCCATTTCAGTTAGCAAATACAATGCTACTAGGAATGGAGGGTTTTTTTAATAACGCATTGAAAGCGATAGTGATCACAGCACGTTTATTGAATCTTCAGATAGGTGTTCTGTGTTAGTGTGTGTGTGACCTCACCACAACCCTCTAAGCTAGTATTAAATCTCCTTCCTTACTAACACATAAACAGGCACAGGGAAGTGGAACTTTATGTTATGGATCTTAGGCCATCATGAATTTATTGTTTTTACTGCATGAGCATGTGCTATACGGTTCTGGACTAACACAAATGAACACTAACCCTTTAAGATGCTTCCCCCAAAAATGCAGAGTCAAGGTCAGAGTTCACCATCAATTCTCTTCAAGGTTAGCTTATCGTACACAGGGAACCAAACTGAAATTTGGGTTTCATGTCTCTTGAATCGTAAATTCTAGATAAGGGGTTGAAAATGATGGCCCATGGGTCAATCCAGCTTGCACTTAATTTACACATTTCTTATAGTGGCTATACGACTCTTCATATGGAAAAGCAGTATGATTTCATGTTTTCTAAAGAAAAATCTTCCATTTTGATCAAAGATAATCCAAAAAGTCTAATGAATGGGTTTGCTTTGTTATATAACTTCTTATCCGGATTTGAGCTCAAGTAAGGATTGCACATCTGTTGTTAAGAAAACTAGATACGAAAGGCAAACCCAGGAAACTTCATGAATTTACTTCAGGTCTGTGTTCTTTCTCTACTGCAATTCCTGAATGTAAGTGGAAGCCTTGTGATTCACTTGCCATGACTACTTTCCAACCAGAGTGTTTAAAAATAAGCTCTTTGGGTCTACATATGGAAATGGGATTTTTCTGAAACTGTATCATTTCCTGAAAAGTCAACTATTTGGGGCTCCAAATTTTGTCTTTAGAAGGCGAGACACCTATCAAGAATCTGGGAGAAACTATTTAAAAGTTCCTTGAGATAAGATGTACAAAGATTAAAGCTCACTCAGAATGCTTCTGTGAGTAGTTAATTCATCTGGAAAGCAGCTTTAGCAATATTTTACTGTGCTGGTAAAATTTTCCTTTGTCAAAACCTAGTGATAACTGTTGAGGAGTGAGCACTTTTTTTCTATCATAGCAAACTTCACTTCAAATTAAGAATATAGGACTAAAGTGGTATGATTAGGTTTTGGCCCATATCTAGCCTTAGGCTTATATTTTTGTGTTATGATACAAAATATCACATATTATGTATGCTACTTGATACATCATATAACATATGGTAAAACTTATATAATGTTTATATTTTTATCAAATATTATATAATACTAGTACATATATTTGTTATATAATATTAAAATATGATTCTGAGATACATGTCACACTAAATATAAAACACTGAAAAAATTGGCTCTGTGATTTATTATATAACATAATCTAGTATAGAGATTACACTAAACACCTCAAGTGTTTCTTTTTTTTGAATAGTACTTAAGAAAACATGTTATGCTGAAAAGACTACAAATCAAATTTGAGCCATTATATCCAGTCATTGCTCACACTTACTGAAACCATATTGTACTGAGATGACATTTATTTTATAAAGTCTCAAAAATGTGCAATCTGAATTCTGACAAGCATATTCTGGAATAAGTTTCTGAAATGAATTCCATGAGAATCACATTGGTAACACCAAATCTAAAGGCCACATAAAAAAATTAACAAATGGCAAAAAAAAAAAAATTCTAGAACTATCTACTTTTTTCATGAGTGTAAAGTTAAGTGGAAAATGCTATAGGCCATTTCTAGGAATCTAGTAAGAAATTATTCACTTGCTTTTTTGTTGACATGGGATTTATGTTTATAGACATATCTACCACACTGTGCAGTAGATTGCGGAGAAATCTTGGGTGGAGATGCTTAAATTAGATGACAACGGAAATTTAAATATTTGAAAATACCATATAACTGTCTGAGCCAATGCTTCAGTTCACGGAAGCAAATGAAAGGCTCCTGGGGACACTCACCCTTTTCTGTTCTTTTACATACTCTATCAATTCGTCTCTTGTTCTTTTCACCGCCTCTTCCACAGCCTTTTCACTTCGCTTCTGTTCTTCTATTATTGCTGCCTTAACAGTTTCCTGTTGTGAAAGGAGGAGAAAAGTGAGGGGGTATGTATTAGAACATATTTCTGTCCATCTTCTAGAAACTAAAAATCCTCTTCAGTGACCTGAGCCATTCTGTCCAAAGTGTATCTTTAAACGGGAATATGGACTTATAAAATCTTTGGGGAACTGTCGGAGATTCAAGAATTCTCTTTTCTAGACTGAGTGAAAGGGAAAACAAATGGAATAAGCCATTCACTGCAGGGAGTGCCTGAAAGACTTGCAATGGCTTCCTTACCAAGTGATGTTTACTTGACTGATTGCCTTCCTGTACTCTGACTATCCACATGCGACTTCCAACTCGTGTTTATTCTTCCAAGAACACCCTAACACTCTAGCTGTTTTATTCACATTTAATTTTCCCATCATATAATAATCAAGTGTGGTCTGAGTGGTAAGATTTACAGCTAGTTTGGTCCCTCTGCCAGGTTAAGATGTTGAGAGCTGGACACCAAGAATAAGAAGCAAAAATTCCGCTCTGTGTGCTAATATTTGAAATGAAAAATGTAGGAAGAAAAATGTCCTCTCCATCTTTTGAAATAGTAAATTAGGTAGTCAAGAGATTTCAGAATTTCAGATAAAGAGAAAGGTTAGAATTCTGAGGAATGTAAAGCTTCTCAAAAAGTAGTAGTATTTTCTTCTGATGTAGCTTCTCTTGGGCTGGAATGCATGCCACACAGAGCCAGCTGCTTTAACTTCATCTGTCTATGTAGGTTCTTTTGTTTGGACAGGCAATTAGTAAGCAAATAACTTCACATTTCTCAGGAGTATTTCCTTCATTTTCTTATTCTTTAGGACTCTTTGTAGTCTATGTTTTCATTTAGCTTTTCCCAATTAATTTTAGGTATGTTTATGTAATGTAGAAAATTTGAAAGTACAGAAAAGTATGAGAGTAAAACAATACACAGAGAAAACACATGTAGAATTTACTAGCATGTTCTTCAGTTGACATTTTGGGGGAGGCTGAGTGTTTACTTTACCTGCTTAGTCCCTAGCTTTGAGGATCCTGCTTCCCTTTTTTGAGCTGACAAAGAACCATTTACAAACAAAAACTTCCCTTTAGTTTTCCCCTCCTTGGTTGGGTGACAGTGAGGGTTGTGAAATCATCCTGAATGACTTGTCAATAAACAAATCCTTCTGACTGTGATATAAAAGTAAACTTTTAAGTCTTCCCTTTCAAACCAGTGAAATTCTGAACTAACTGGAGACCATTAAAGGCTTTTATGTGTATGTAGGCAAGTACCTGTGAATATCTGCCTGATGTTTTGCTGACTTGCATGAAAGAACGACATTGTCCCTCTGAGTCAGGAGAATTAATCTAAAATAAGACATACACCTCACAAGCAATGAAGATCTGGCACTGAGTGTATTCAAGTAGGCAAACCTGAAAGGGTATTTCCCAGAATGTTTAGTAATGGCCACACCACTAGCTGCGGTAAACAGTTTGGAGGGAAAAACATCTATTTTATGCCTTGTTTGTTAAAATTCCAATAATATTTTTCATCATGTCTTAAGTATTTTAAACCTCTAAAACATGTGTAAGAAATCATATCCAAATGATTTATCACTAGTTTTTTAGATGTAGAAGAGGGTTTATATACATGTAACATATATATATATGTTTTAAAAATAACTGAAATCACTGCACTATTACAATTAAGTAGATTTTGACGGTGGCATGTGGGGCTGAAATCTGTGACATTTTCTGTGAAATTTTAAAATTTCTTCTTATTAAAAGTATTATTATGCTTTAATATCCATTAAATATCCCATACAGTAATCACAGGATCATGAATTAATAATGGTTCATGGTTACTTCTTGTAATTAAATTAAGGATTGTAACTACAGCTAATTTACGGGGAATAAATCTCAGCAATTGACTCAATTCTGGTCTGTGGGTTGTAAACCAGCATATCCAAATTTTTCTGGAGCAACTGTATGCCTATTGTAGATAAAGTTGCACATGGCTGTGGAAATGTACTTCAGAAAATGCATTTGTGATTTTTATTTTAAATTTTTTCTTATGTCACTGTAGTCTCCATAGTTCTGCCACCGTGACCCATCACCATATGTCCTTGTGTTCATCTCTCCCCTCTTTTGCCCCCCTCCTGCCCTTTCCTTTGCTGTGTGCCTCAGTTCTATGGTCAATTTGTTAGTTTTCTTGACCTTTCATTTGGTTTCTCTATATTCCATATATAAGTGACACCATCAGGTATTTATCTTTTTCCTTCTGACAAATTTTGGCTAGCATAATCCCTTCCAGCTCCATCCATGTTGCCACAAATGGTATTAGTTTGTTTTGATTGCTGAGTAATATTCCACTGTATAAATATACCAAAACTTTTTGATCCATTCATCTACTTTGGGGCATTTAGGGTATTTCCCTATCTTGTCTGTTGTAAAGAGTGCTGCAATAAACACAGGAGTGCAGGCTTCCTTTTGAATTAATGTTTTTGTATCCTTTGGGTAGATTCCTAGGAGTAGAATTGCTGGATCATAGGATAGATCCATTTTTAGTTTTCTGTAGAACCTCCACACAGCTTTCCATAGTAGCTGAGCCAGTTTACATTCCCACCAGCAATGCGAGAGGGTTCCTTTATCTCCACATTCTTGCCAGCATTTATTGTTTCCATTTTTTTTTAATATGGGCATTCTTACTGGAGTGAGGTGGTATCTCATTGTGGTTTTGATTTGCATTTATTTCGCTGGTAACTAGTGAAGTTGAACATTCTTTCATATGCCCACTTGCCCTTTCTTCTTTAGAGAAGTGTCTTTTTAGTTCTTTTGCCTTTTGTTTTTAAGATTAATTTATGTATGCATACAAGAACTGGGGTTCAGGTCAGAGGTTTGCGGGGTGGTGAGAGGATTCACCAGACACAGAGTGGAGAGCAGAACAGATGAATCGACTGAAATACACTGCTGAAGGGAGCAGCGGGCGAGACAGGAGAGGTCTGCTGTGCCATGTGGGAAACTCCCTGTTGGGGATCAACCTCGTGCTGCAGTGGCTACTTCACAGGTTGAGACTTAACCCCTTGTGTCACTAGGGAGGCCCATCTTTTGCCCGTTTTTTTTTGATTGGGTTGTTTGTTTTTGTTGAATTGTGTAAGTTCTTTGTAGAACTTTGATGTCAGTCCCTTATCTGTCATATGGTGTGTAAATATTTTCTCCCATTCAGTATGATGTCCCTTTTTTGATTATTCTCTCTGTTGCTGTACAGAAGCTTTTTAGTTTGATGTAGTCTCAGCTGCTTATCTTCTGTTTCCCTTGCTTCTGGAGAAGAATCCTCTAAGGTTTATGTCATGGAGTGTTTTGCCTATGTTTTCTTCTATATATTTTATAGTGTCAGGTCTTACATTTAAGTCTTTTATCCATTTTGAGTTGATTTTTGTATATGGTGTAAGATAATAGTCTAGTTTCATTTTCTTGCATGTTGCAGTCCAGTTTTCCCAACACCATTTATTGAAAGAGGCTTTCCTTGTTCCAGTGTATATTCTTTGCTCATTTGTCATAGATTAATTGACCATATATGTGTGTGGTTTTATTTCTGGGCTTTCAGTTCGATTCCATTGGTTTATGTCTGTTTTTGTTCCAATGCCATGCTGTTTTTATTATAATGGCTATGTAGTATTGTTTGAAATATGGGAGTGTAATGCCTCCATTCTTCTTTTGCTATTTGGCTTTTTTTGTGGTTTCATCAATTTCTATTTCTTTGAAAAATGTCATTGAGATTTTTATTGGAATTACATTGAATCTATAAATTGCTTTTAGTAGTATGGCCATTTTTATATTAATTCTTCTGATCCCTGAACAGGGAATATCCATTTCTTTATGTCTTCTATTTCTTTTAACAGTGTTTTGTAGTTTTCTTTGTAGAGGTCTTTCATGTCTCATGTCCTTTGTTAGGTTTATTCCCAGGTATTTACTTTTTTTGGGGGGGTGCAGTTGTAAATGGGATGGTTTTCTTAATTTCTTCCTCTTAGGATTGTTTGTATATAGGAAAGCTATATTTTTGTGTATGGAGTTTGTAGCCTGCTACTTTACTGAACTGGTTTATTGTTTTAATTAGTTTCCCTGTGGATTTTTTTTTAGGATTCTCTCTACATATTATTTTATCATCTGTATATAATGAAAGTTTCATTTCTTCCTTCCCTATTTGGATTTCTTTTATGTTTTTCTCCTAGTTAACACTTTTTGCTCCGCTCACGTATTCACGTGTTCATCTATTCTCTGGTTTTTCACGCCACGGTGGATTTGTTTGGAACTATTAGGAGCTATTTCTTTGATCATACTCAGTCTAGAAGCTTTACTCTCTATTTAAGATTTCATTAAAATATATCCAGTAGTTCAGGAGCTGTGTGTGTTTTATTGAATGCTTATACCATTCATGAGGTGGCAAAGAAAATAGCCAGCACAAGAAGTGTTAACTGCCTTAACTAGTACTTCTAGTATTATATTGAAAGCCATGGGTGAAAGTGGCTATCCTGTCTTGTTCCAGATCTTAACACTTTGTGGTCTGCTCACGTATTAGTACGTGTTTTTGTCACCAGTATCAGGTGGCCGCTCATGTATTAATACGTGTTCATCTAGTCTCCGGCTTTTCACGCCACGGTGGATTTATTTGAAACTATTAGGAGCTATTTCTTTGATCGTACTCAGTCTAGAAACTTTACACATTGTTTTGGTGAAAGTGTAAGGTGTTTTATGAGATATATTACAGTTTTTTTAATATCCAGTAGTTCAGGAGTTGTGTTTTATTGAATGCTTGTACCATTCATGTGCAGTGGCACAGAAAATGGCCAGCCCCAAGGGCTGGCAAATTTAAAGGGCACCAGCACACAGTGTTAAGACATAAATTCATAAATGATATGACATAATAAAAATTACCAACTCTCCTTTAATTGTCCAAATAGCCTCTCAGTATGTTCAAAGGTATCAGACATTCTGTTGTGTATCTCCTTGGAGGTGTCTCCAAGCTGGATGGGTCACTCCCTTAGCCTGTTACTTAGCTGTCTTCTGTGGGCTTTCCCTCAGTTGTGTTTCTGGGGATTCGCTACATCTCCCTTGTACCCTGTTTCCAGCTTTCTAGATACTGGTGGATTCTTCTTTCCTGATTTACACCTTTGTTTTGAGACAACCACCTCCTCCTCCAGATCTCTGAGAAAAGTTACAAAGTTAATAAAAGTTCTAATATCCCCTTTTATGTGAAAAACCAAATTAAATATGAAGTAGTACCTATGTCTTGTGACATAGGTAATGAACCTTAGGAGCTGCCTGCTTGCTTCTCTGGCCTTTTCATTCCTACTTTGTTTTTCCTTGTATTTTTACCTCCTTTTCTCTGGAAGTCTTCTGCAACTTCATCTTCTGATACCTGCTTTTTTGGGGGTAGTTTTTACTGTATTTTAAATTGCTAATCTTTTTGACTTAAAAAATAGCATTCTCTTCCTATTCATGCAAAATGTTCTCTTAATTCTGAATAAATGAAGGGTATTTTAGCTTTTCATACTGTTTTATTCTCTGCTGTGAGGAGAGGTGATGCATCCATACTTGCCTGTGTACCGAATAGAGCACGGAAATGCTGAGTAACATCTCTGAGCTTACAGTTGGGGCTTATGGACGGTGATCTTAACAGCAGAGGAATCTGGCTGGGCTCTTTCCTTGGAGCAATTTCTGATACCATTACACTTACGTGTTACACTTTGGTCTTTTATCTTGGGTTGCCTAGATTCCTCCCAAAGGGATCTTCCAATTCCCCGTTTGGCTGTCAGCATTCAGAGAGCTGGGATGGGAAAATGGCCAAGGCTCTCAATAAACAGCATAAACCTTTTCACCCTGGTCTCCTCCCAAGCACCTCACCCCTTCCAATGTGCATGGTGAGTTCTGGTCCAGAGACCCACTGTTTTCCAGAAAAAAAATCCCCAATTTTCTGCCAGGATTAGAAGAGATGGGTAGGGAGCTAACTGCCTATCATCCTCATTCTCACTTCTAAGGTGTCTTGTGCCATCAGCTAGCAAGTGCTCTGCAGCTTCTGCAGGTTACGCTGGTCTTTTCGATTGTCATCCCTTTAGAGTAGGGTTCTGTTTTCCTGGATGCAAGGGGCAGGGAG
Organism: Scalopus aquaticus; assembly: GCA_004024925.1. Taxonomy (NCBI): domain Eukaryota; kingdom Metazoa; phylum Chordata; class Mammalia; order Eulipotyphla; family Talpidae; genus Scalopus; species Scalopus aquaticus. Next base: position 65,876 of record PVIJ01005749.1, on the reverse strand, counting down.
TAGGTAAATCCCATCTACTCTTTCTGAACTACATATGTTAGAAAAATATATTAAACTTGTGTTTTGAAAAAATTTTAGATTCACAGGAATCTTGCACAAATACTCATGTTAGCCTCAGTATGGCTTCTCACATAATGTTAACATCTCTTAGAACATGGCACATTTGGGGCCTCCCTGGTGGCACAGTAGTAATCGCTGTGCTGTGGAGCTGTCAGTAGCAACGACACGAGTTCAGCGCCCGGCCAGGGAGATTCCCACATGGTGTGGCAGACCTCTCCTGCCTCGCCCGCTGCTCCCCTCAGCAGTGTGTTTCCGCCGATCTGCCTGTTCTGCTCCCCACTCTGTCTCTGGTGAACCCTCTCGCCGCCCCACACCTCTGGCCTGTACCCCAGCTTGTATGCATAAATAAATAAATCTTTAAAAATATTTAAAGAAAAGAATATGGCACATTGTTAGCTAACAAATTAACTTCATTTAAGAACATTAAGATTCTGTTAGTATTTTACCTGTTTTCCCACTAATGTCTTTTTTTCTGTTTCAGTCTTAATCCAGGTTAAAACTGCATTCACACATCACCTCTCATTAGTCTCCTGCAATCTGTAATGGTTTGTCTCTCCTTATTATGACACGGACACCTTTGAAGGGTAGTCTTTAAAAAAAAATTTTTTTAATTTCTAATCTTTTTATTTGGCTTAAAAAAATAACATCTTCTTCCTGTTCATGCAAAACGTTCTTAGCTCTGAATAAATGAAGGATATTCTAGCTTTTCATAATCTGGGGAGACTGTTTTATTCATAGCAAAAATGATGCACCTCAGAAAATGCATGTTTGTGTCATTTTTTATTGAGGTAACATTGGTTTCCAACACTGTATATGACTTAGAGGTATAGGTTCACACCTCTTTAGTACTAGCAGACTTCCATAGGGGACCAGGACACATCTCCCATAGAGAGAGGGTTGTTTTTATAGCCCAAGGATTATGATTAATACCATTCATGGCACCTGTTCTCCAGAGGGGAAAACTAGTGAAAAAACAAACTCAAGAAATTTCCTGAAATTTTAATATTAATATTGAATATGTTTTGAAATTATATCCCCACCCGAATCAAAGAAATCCCCCACAATTTTTTTCTAATAGTAAAATGAGAAGTTACTTGGAATTTTATTTTATACAAATGCCACTCTGTGTCTTTGCTCATGTTTCCAGTATTAGGGCAATAAAATGATTATAGGATTGAACGAATTTCAAAGGTAATAAACCTTTTTTCATTTTTTAAAGTAAAATATTTTAACAATGACTGCATTGTTTTTTCCTTTGTGCCTAAAGTGCACGCATTTTAACTGAACAGTTCAACACATAGCTAAAAGCTCCTATTCTCTTAGGTGATATGCTGTGATTTCTATCACCACAGATTAGTTCTGTCTGCTCTTAAAGGTCATAAAAATGGAATTACACAGTATTTATGCTTTTGTGGCTAATTTTTGTTCAACATCTTCAAGATTCATCCGCACTGTAGCGCCTATTGTTAGTTTGTCTTTTTGTATTTTGGTATAATGTTCCACTGTATGAATATACCATAACTTACCCATTCATTTCACTACTGTCAGATATTTGGAGTGTTTCCATTGGCCTTATTATGAATAAAGTATCTTTTATCATTCTTTTACACATCTTTTAGTGAACAGAATCACTAATTTCTGTTGAACACACAAATAATATGGAAATGGTGTGGGTATCAGTGTATTTATTATATGTTAGTCTGCTTTGTAGATACTTTCACACCCCTCTAGTGAGCGACAAATTCTCTCCTACCAAGAACTCCTACCAGGTGGTGGATGTGGTAACAAATACCTGAAGAGAGTACCTTTAAATTATATAGTGTTGTAAATCAACGTTACCTCAGTTAAAAAAAATACGTAAGTAAAAAGACAAATGAAAAAAAAATTGTAATAAAATCTACAAAAGTCAAATCAATTCATCACTTGCATTAACACCACCAACAAATACACGTGAGAAGTAGGGTTGCTCCAGCACACCCCCACTCGGCAGGGTCAGGCACAGCATTTTCATGGCGGGCATCTTTGCAGCTCATTGTGATTTTAATACACGCTTCCTCCAGGCACGATGATAGATTGCTGACCATTTGTACATGTTGCTTTTCAAGTGTCCTTACTGCCAGTTGTGGTGTTTATTAAAACACTAAGCCCTTCAGGGTTTTCTAGGAAAGCCTTAATTTATTACAACCCTTCACCTTGGCAGGAACTAGCCTCCAACCTCTACTTCCCCAAAATGTCTGCTCAGCTGTTCATTTTTGGTTTTGGATTTGATGACTGTTCCTTCTGCACATGAAGCTTAGGACTTGGCTAGTGACATGAGGAGAATCTGAACACTGATTTTTGTTGCTCTGAGTGTGTGTTCCAAACATCCATCTGTCCTTTGACAGGCCTGGACTCTGCCTTTGGCCTTTTTGCCCTCAAGACTGACAGTCATTGCTTGAGCATTGACTTCTCACACTGTCCTACAGAAAATGTTTTTGGAAGTTTAAAGCTCACCTGAATGTTTCTGTTTTCTCAGTCCCATCTGCATTAGCTGCCCTGCAGTGCTCCAAGAAAGCTGTTTCCGAGGCATTTGGTTGTGTGCACAGCTGTTTTTGGTGAAAGAATGACTTCCCTAACTACAATAGCAGAGCAAGAAGTGCCGTATATTAAGTTTTGAATTATCTATTTGATTTCTAGAAATTCTTTGATTCTGTAAAAACTGTATCCAGTCATTTTTCCTATCTCATCTTATTCCTTACACATTATGAAATATTAATCTTTACGCAGATTCTGATCTATTTGTGCCTTTTACCTTTGTGGTATTTTGTTTTCCTCTCACTGAGAACTTTTTTGAGGATGGGAATAATTGCACAGAGGATTTAGTAAAAATTTGCAGTCATGTGGTAGAACCACTGATACTGAAACTTGTGGAACAGATGTTCATCTGTCTACCTTCTGGGTCCTCACCCACACCTGTATTAGATGAGTAACATGCAAATAGAGAAAAACCAAAAATATTCTTTGCATAAATGTGGATAGAACGTATTGATTGAAAATGACTAGCAAAAAGTGATTAAGCACACAAAACTTGCCAATTTGCTAAATTTTAGTGTTCCTTCTAAAACTAAAAATGGTTACACTGAAAATGGTACTTTTTTGATTGGTTGTTCCGGTTACATGTTAACAAATTACACTTTTTATAATGAAATTTTATCAGTTACAAAAATGTTAAGGTTTAAAGACATGTTTGATGTCATATCCATTTCCATTCATGAGGTTTAGTCTCTTCTCTCCAAAGTGTCTATTCTTTGCCATTTCAACTGTTGTCATTTGAGCTAAACTACCTTCTCATTTCATGTCACCTATTCTGGCAACTCAGAGTCTGTGGCTCTCCAGGCTCTCTCCTGTGCCTCCATGTCTCACAGTGAAGGCTGCCAATTTGATCTTCCATGAGAGATCCTTAGCCCATGTCACCCTGTGCCAGCAGAGTCTGACCTTCTCTTCTGACAATATTAAATGTGAATTCACCTACTTAACTTCAGTGTTCTGATAATATGCTGAAGCATATCAGTGCCATTTGTTTTATATTCCTTTTTCAATTTCAATCTACTCACCATTCACTATGCTTATTCCCTTCACTGTGTTTTCAAATGTCTCAACTAGCTGTGTACCGTCATGTCTCACTCTGCATTCAGCAATTTGTGGATGTGACATATTCCTCTAGGTCACCACAAAATCTCTGAAGACAGTAGGATTCATGTTTTGTCATCTCCGTAGAAATGGCCACTTTGTCATGCACAGTCGGTTCACAGTTGCTCAGACGCGCCATGCTATCAGTTTGGATGATTCCCCACACCCTTCTCTGATAGCCAAGCCCACTCTTCCACCTGCACGACTCAGGTTACACGGCACCATCTCTGGGAGTGTTCCCTGAATTGCTCTGGATCTTCCTCACAGAGTGGGAGAACCCGTGCCCGTCCTGTGTGCTCACACAGCACCCTGGGATTTATCCTCTTTGCCCGCTGTAGCTCAGCATTGTAATAAATGCTTTACTGGTCCATCTTACCACATTGAGATCCCTTTGAAATCAGGGATCACATTTACCACAATTCATATATTTTTATGATTAAAACTTTATAGTATTTGATACAGAGACTAGAATTAAGCTTCAATGAATGAATGAATTTGTTTTCTCAATTCAAAGAAAAACTGCTTAAGGGTAAGGACTAGAACTTAGTTTCTTGTGATCCCAGATTCTTGGTTTCTCACCTGATCTGGTGGGTACACCCAAGGCTAAAGCCCCTGATTTCTCAGTTCATGACTCTCTTGATGCCTCAGTAATTTCTTTCACAGCATCTCCTAGGCCAAAAGAAATACCTACTTGTTCCATTTGTTGACTAATTGGGTCATAACTTAGCAGCCAATTGAAAAGATACACAGAAATGGAAGGTCTTTTATTGCATGCTTCACTACAACTATGTATTGATGAGATTTTGTGCACCCAAAAGCATGTAACTTCTCAAATGCAGTCATAAGATTAAACAACACTCTCATTTCCTGTTCCACATTGGTATGTCCACTGCACTTAGTGATTTTTTTTTTTTTTATCAAAGCAAGCCCCAACAACTTCCCTACAGGAATGTAAGACAATTTAGTGTTGATCAGTTAGTAGTTTGCCTGGCTTTCAGGAGACCTTGAGTATCTGTGTAGTCCTCTAATACTTAAAATACACACGGCACCCTTATGGGTTTACTGCCACACCCCAGGACATCCTCACACCTTGATACATCAGAGTCAACATTACTCACTGATGTCACTGCCTAAGGCACAATGCTAGGAGTTAAAACTGTACAGGTGATTAAGCTGATGAAAATAATAAGGGCTAAACGGCAATAGCCTCCTAGCAACCACTCCACTAGTTAGTTCAGTGAGCATGTGCTGGGTTAAAGCTCATTATGGGTACTTAAAACTAAAAAATCTTCTGGGCCTCCCTGGTGGCGCAGCAGTTGGGCGCTGGGCTGTGGAGCTGTCAGTAGCAGCAACTAGAGTTCAACGCCCGCCGGAGAGATTCCCACATGGCGCGGCAGACCTCTCCTGCATCGCCCGCTGCTCCCCTCAGCAGTGTATTTCCATCGATCTGCCTGTTCTGCTCCCTACTCTGTCTCTGGTGAGCCCTCTCACCGCCCCACACCTCTGGCCTGCGCCCCAGCTTGTATGCAAAAATAAATAAATCTTAATTTAAAAAAACAAAAACTAAAGATTCTATGACCTGATGGAGATCTGTGTGAAAGACAGCAGAATCAAGCAAAATGTAATATAAAAAAGTTTTAAAAATATAAAAGCAATGCTATTCAGAGTGTCGAGTGGTAGGATAGTTACGTGTACTTCCTTTTAGTCCTCAGGACCATTTTGAGAAGATGGTACACCCTCAGTTTAAAGCAGCCATTTAACTAATGTTACAGGTATGAAAAGTGGCAGTGTCAATATTTAATATGTCCTGAAGGGGATTTTAATAGTATTTATTGTGAATTCTCAACAATGACAAGAAAGGTAGATTTTTGCAATGTCAGTAGCTGAGCAGGCGTCTGTGGAGTAGGAAACTGCCTGTAGCTCTCATGACACAGGATCACAGGAGGGGCCTTAAGGGCAGAGGACAGTAGAAACACTCGTCTCAATAAACAAATCCTTCCACCCAGTCCATTCTCTGCAATCCTGGAAAGCTAATAGGATTTTATAGCTTTACATCGTATAAAATGTTTTAAAATCTATTTATCTGTTTCTCTTCAGCCAAATAGAGAAAAATCCATTCACAGAGCCTTTCAGATAGGTGAAGACTGGTGCCTGCTTTCCTTTCTTTCTTTTCCTTCCAGAGCACAGGCCAAGGTTTTCTGCCTTGTCACTGGCTTGACTGCACCCCACCTACTATTCATGTGACATTTTACAATCTTTAAAGCTGCATCACAAATTTAGCTCTTTTCATTTTTAAAAAATGTGTCCAGGGGCCTCGCAACTCTGTAATGCAGGTGTTATTAGTCCGACTTTCTGGATCTGGCACGGGAGCCCCACACATATTAAGACCTTGTCACAGTTAGAGGTTCGCAAGAAGGATTCAAATGTAACCCCACTTACTTCAGTACACATTTATTTGGCAGTGAAAATTCTTTTGATGACAGGTAACAAATTCTGTACAACTTTAAAAAGCTAGGGGCCTGGGGCATACACTGCTCCCTCTCCAGCTCTTCTCTGCCTGGGCGTTGCTCCATGTTACCCAGATGTCCCAGGACCGTCTCATTTCTTTCTATGCATGAGGAGTTTGCATACCTGAGGTGCCAAGTTCCCAAATAAAGTCTTTACGGGCGTGACTCAGGATATATATGAATTTTTGGAATCAGATAACGTGGGAGGAGATGCAAGTCATATAAGGACTTTACACCAGAGCAGAAACTAGGATAAATCTCCCCAAAAGCACAGTATCACTTTGTGGAACAGGAATAGCTACTGAGGAGTCACCACAACATGTAAGATGGTCCCGTTCTGATTTGGAGATGACTCCCTTAACAGCTGGCACGTGGAACGGACCGTGAGGCTTCCTCTGACCAGCACACTGTCACTGGTCCACGCACTCATGCACACATCACCTTAAGCCCATCTAGCTACCTGTTCAAAGTAAATACGTACCTCAAGTCAACAGTTATTATCCTGTTTCTCCCAGATTACTTTGCAAAGATTTCACTGAATAACAGTAAAAATCATCAGTTTGGCACCCAACAGACAATCTGATATTGTTTACTAGAAGGAATCATAACATCCAAAGCAGGATTTTTGGTTACCCTTCTTTTTGTAAAATGTTTCATTTAAAAGCAATGAAAAATGTTTAAAAAAAATCCAAATTGTGGTGGTGGAGACTAAGTCCATTTTTTAAAGATTAACTTGTTTTCTTAAAACAATGCTGGTCCTAGACTTTCTTCTAATTGATTGCAGTTGTTCACAACATAGCTCTTCTTTCCAAACTGCTTATAATGTAGTGGAGAAGACAGAACAGCAGATCCTTTCAGTAAAAGCTGACTGGGTAATGGTACATCAACAGTTAGATAATCTGAGAGATGGAAAAGGAAGTTTCCTGGGCTTAAAGGCTGAATTAAGTAAGCGTGAACTGTGCAAGCCAGGAAAGCAATGGCATCCTAGTTTGCAGGCCCACAATGAAGAAAAGGCCATCCCCATAAAGTAGTATGGCCCGCACTCCAGAAGCCGGGGCTAAGCGCACGGTGTGTGAGGCTGAGTGGCAGATGAGCTGGCAAGGCAGGGGCCAGTCACAGAAAGACTGCAGTTCATGCCTGGTGGCTTGAATGTTCTCCTATACGTTGTGGGAGCCACCAAGGAATTAAAGTTGGAGAACAATACTTCTCTTTCATTCCAAGTTGAAAGAGGACAAAAGTAGAAACAAAGAAATCTACGTAAGAGGTCAAGGTGAGAAAGGAGAGCCCTAACCAAGGCAGTGGTAGCAGGTAGGAAGGACGTGTTCATTTAACAAGAAAGGATTTAATGGAAACGGTATGAAAATGGGAGGGAGGAAGAGTTTAGGAGAAATTAGTTTTCTGGACAGGTACCTTGGTAAATGCTTCTCTCACAGATGAAGGTGAACATCAGACCAGACAGGAATGTTTCGAGAGATGAGAATGTAAGCTGATGATTCTATGTTGACATGCCCCAAATACCGTACTCTGACAAAAAGATATGCTGAATTTCACATGTATCTAACCAGGTCACTACCAAAATACTATAAAGAAAACTTAAACTAATAAATCAAAATGAAATAAGTTAATATGGAAAAAGTACTTCAGTGTTGTGAAATTATCTGGCTTGCTAAGCTAAAATAGAAATGCCATTTCCTTTATAAAGAAGGGTCAGGTGGCTACGCTAAATTTCTTAAAGAAAATTTAACCACTGATTGTAATGTCTGTGGTTTCTGGTGAAAACATAACCCCAAATTACGGCGGCTGTGGTTATAAACTGTAACGAAGAGCTTCCAACGTCAGCCATAGTTTGTCGGTGTGCACTGGAGTCCTTTTACAAGACTTTGCTACAACAGCAAAATTAATGACGCTTCTTTTTTGCCCACTTTGGTGTCAATAACAAATGTACTTTCCTTTCTTTAATAAAGATTTTCAAGGGACAGAGGATTTAATATGGAAATAAAATAAACCAGTCATACACTTTCTTGTTAATAGCTGAGAAAAAAAAAGTACATATCTCCAGTCAGCACTATTAACTTTGTCTTCACTCATGGCCAAGGCCAAACAAAACCATCTCAACTAACTTCTGAGAGATACCATGGAAAGGCCTTGGATAGTGTGAATAATGCTTCAGTGAACATAGGGGAGTGTGTACCTTTTGGAAGTAGTGTTTTCATGGTCTTTGGCAAATACCTAGCAGTAGAATAGCTGCATCATAAGGTATTTATATTTTTAAAGTTTCTTGAGGAACCTCCATACTGTTTTCCAGAGGCTGTGGCAATTTACATTCCCACCAAGGTTTGAGAGTTCCTTTTCCTCCACACCCTTGCCAACACTTGTTTCCAGACTTCTGGATATAGGCCATTCTCGCAATGTGAGATGACAATTTGTGATTTTGATTTGCATTTCCCTAGTAACTGATACTGAGCATTTTTTCATGTGCCTCTTGGCCATCTGGTCTTCTGCTCATTTTTGGATTGAGTTTTGTGTTGCGTTTTTTTATCTACTTTATACATTTGTGGATATTGATTTTTTTATCCAATGTATGATGTGCAAACATCTTCTCCCATCCAGTAGATTGCTTCGGGTTGAATGTACAATCTTGTTGAATGGTTGTTCAACATCTACTGAGAAGACCTATGATTTCTGTCCTTCCATTTGCTGATGTGGTTTATCACAGTGATTGTTCTGTGTATGCTGAGCCATATTTACACCTCAGGAATCAATCCCAGTAGACCATGGTGTATGATTCTTTTGATGGACTGTTGAATTCACTCTGCTAATATCTTGTCGGACATTGTTTTGTATCATTAGAGATACACTGTGATGTCTCTGGGTCACTTTGCAATCTAGGTAATGTTGACTTGATGATGTGTTTATGATGTTTTCCTCCTTTTCATATTTTTGGGAAAATTTTGAAAAGTACAGGTATTGAGTCTTCCTTGAATGTTTGCTAGAATTAACTAGTGAGAACATCTGGTCCTAGACTTCTTGTTATGGGAGGCTTTTGAGTACTGTTTCAATTTCCTTACTCATGATGGGTCTAAGAATTTCTATTGTTTCCTGATTCTTGGAATGTGATATGTTTCCAAGAATGTGTCCATTTTTTTGAGATTGTCCCACTTTTTGGCATAAATATGTTCACAGTATTCACTTACAATTTTTGTATTCCAGTAATATGTTTTAATTTTTTTCTTTCTTGTTGTCTCACCATGAGTCTGCCTGCCCCTGTAGCAAATATATCTCTGAAATAGGGAATAATGGCTCTATCTGGAGGATTCAATGAGATCGAATATGTAAAACAATCAGAAAAGTTCCTCTGGTCCTTAGGACTGAATTAGTGATAGCTAGTACTTTCATAATTATTGCCATTACCTCTACCACAACTGCTAATTATTTTACTATTATCTGCAGCCAAACCTGAAGAAAAACTTCTACAAAAATTGCTTTTTAGAAATAGCCTAAAATATTTGTTCAGATTAAAGCTAATTAAATGAAACACAGAGAACTATTATTGTTTTCCTTATTGTTGTAAGTGATGATAATCGGTCAAATTTTGTAATGCCAAGTATTTCAGGGATTTTACTAAAAGGACATTAATTATTATATTATTATTGTTAATATGGAACTCAGAGTTAAAATTCTCAAGACTATGAATAAGCCAAAGAGGTCAGAGTTCAGATTCCTATCACTACTGATCCAAGGGAAAAGTTTATAAATTAAATATCAGATCTTGCACCTTAAGTAATTTAGGATAATTAATCTCATGGTTTTTTTTAACAAACCAATCTGTAAAACTTCATTGGTTTTTCCAGTTTGCTTTTTTAGGGAAATAAGATTAATTAATGAAATAATGTCTATAAACTGACTTGAGAATTTTGGATGAATACAGTTAGGAATCTCCCTGGACAGGCGTCGAACTCACATTGCCACTGCCGACAGCAAAGCACAGCACTCAACCGTTGCGCCACCAGGGAGGCCCAGTTTTGCACAATTTTTAGAAGTTCACGGACTATCTAACGCCCCCTGATTTGCTGAGTTAACTTGTCCCAACTTGTAACTTCACCTTTACAGATTTGTAAATTACAGACATTTTTTTTTTGTCTATGTTCCGCCAGTCCATTTGTACCTCTAACAGTGCCACACATGTTAACTATACCATCCAGCTCCTCAGGGCACCCTTTTCTGGTGACCCTGTTTGTATGCCGGTTCCCTCACTCTCCAGCCCCTGCCATAGCTTCATTTTCTTTCATGACACTGATAACCACTTCAGATTTCATTATACCTTTAATAGTTTCCTGTCAGTCTACTTCACAAGGCAAGACTCTTTCTTTCCCCCCTGCTGTTGTATCCCAGAAATAACTGCAGTCCGCAGAGCAGGCAGTCTTTTCAATGATTAGAATCACCAAAGAGCAGGTCTGACCATGGCAGTTTGTGACATCCAAGCTCATCTCAATTTGTCAATTTTCTAGAACAAGACTATTAACCCTTTGCACTCTGCTGTCCCCTCTCAGAGGACATCGGAATTCTAGCATATCACTCGGATGTCCCCTCTCAGGGGACATTGCAGTTTATTAGTGATTACGGGGAATTGAGTTATTTCAACGCAACTTTTTGAGACATGCATGTTTCCCTGAAGTTTTATCTTGAAATGGCACAAGAAATTAAATCAAAATATCGTAAAATTACTAAGATATA
>PVIJ01005749.1:0-54806 GCA_004024925.1 Scalopus aquaticus | reverse complement strand
CGGTTCCAAAATTATACTAAATAATACGAGGGTCTGTAAATGCACGTTTCCACCGCAAAGTAGCGTCGAGTAGCTGGTAGCCAATGTCCAGAATGGTTCGGAGTGCAAAGGGTTAAGTAAGACAAAATGATAGTACAGATATTTCATTTTCAGAAATATAAGAAGAAAATAATTTCAAAGAGTAATTTTACTAACCTGACTTATTTTTCTTTGTTCTTGTATAGCTTTCTGAATTGCCTGAGTTACTTTTTCTTGATCTTTTGCATGTTCAGCCTTCCATAATTCCCTTTCTTCAGCATGGGCTTTTTCCAAATTTTTCCTTTCCTCTTCTATGGCTTTTAAAATTGCATCTTTCACTGCTTCTTTCTCAAGCTTCAAAACAAATCACCAAAACATAAACATTTGAAAAAACACAAATTATTTGGGAACTAATTCCCTGAAAAAGTCGGAGATATGGTATAACCTAGAAGATAGAACACTGATTCTACAGAGGTTAGTTCTGTCATAGTTCACCAACTATTTTGTCTTGGGATCCTTTTGTACTGTTAAAATATGATGGACTTCACTTAAAAAAACACTTTGGATGTCAGTCATACTTACTATGTGTCTTTCATAAGACCATAGGGATTATTTGTGAGGTTATATTATTAATACCAACTACAGGTATATAGTTATGCAAACTAATGTTATATTTATAAATCCATTGAGTTGAACTGCTTTTATTCAAATACTAACAGCTCTAAAGGGAGAGATACTGACGGCAACACTATTAACAGATCACTGGATGAAGTGATACATACACACACATACAATGGAATACTACTTAACAATAAAATAATGAAAAGCTTCAATTTGCAACAACATGGATGGACTTAGAATTACACTTAAAGAAACACTGATTTCACAAGTATGTGGTACATGTAGAAACCAACCAACCAAATGTACTAAATAAAACATGCATGAATTTTGTGGATTATAAAATATTGCAAGAAGGGAAAAGAGGTGGATAAATTGGGTAAAACGGGTCCATTGTATAGTGAAGAATGGTTGAACTTTCAGTGATGAACTTAACGTACTCTATATAGATGTTGATTTTTAATGCTGCACATTAGAAATTTACATCATGTTGTTAAATTGACAACATTAGGTTCATTGTATATTAAAAAATACTATTTTTGGAAAATGTTATTTTTATAACAAAAAATGGCGTTAACATCTGACAATAGAAGATAGCAACACTGCTGTATCTACCTTCTGTGTTAAAACTGTAGCGATATGTTTTATGGCTTTAGTTTATAAAGAAAACACTCTTGCACAGTTATAGCAAAAGAGAGGTGTATTTACTAGCCAGTTTAGATTACTGGATATATTCTGGATGATTCCACAACAAAACTTAACACAGAATCATTCTTAAAGGTTAGTTGCAATAAGGAAATCATAGCACATCAATGAAATTTTTGTGCTGTTACATTATAATCCTTTCTCGCACTTTGAATGAATCCTTTATCTGTGCATGAATTTTTAAGACTTTATTTGGAAAATATTGGATTATTACATCATAATAAAAAATCATATCTAATATCACCCTCAACCTCTAAGAAAAGTCAAAGTATTAGGAAAGCAGAAACAATTTTTGAAAATTCTAATTTTTACTTTAAATCTTGAATTTTATCATTGGCAACAAAAACTCAATTTTTTAAAGGTGCTGGACTCACTCTGTTTATTTTGGAGACCATGTCTGCCAAACACTAAAGTCTGTACAACCCCAGTTATTCAGTAAAACGGTGTTCTATGAAAAAAGTGCCTACTTCATCTGCAACTCAAACAACTGCACAGGCACTTCCCCCTCAGAAAGCCCATCATGCTTTAGTAAGCAGTCAGGTCCACCAACCGCCCAGCCCCGGTCCCCACAGAGTTACTAGATTTTCTCTTGCTTCCAGTTAACAGTCAAATTGGGCAAAAGTTATCAAAGCTGACAGTTACCATTTTCTGAACCCCTGTTTTATTCCACAATTCTTAAGCTGTTCTTAATACATTCACTATTGCCCTCCATGATATTTTGTGTTTTAATCCAATTTTTCTTTTCCTCAGTGTCACTTCCCACAGCTGACTATTTCTGTTTCCTTAAAGCCCTCTCTCCTTGGTTTGTACCACATCGTGCTGCCCATATGTCTCTTATTTCTCTGGCTGAGTCTCTGCAGTTCTAACTTCCTCCTTTCTCTGGAGTTTAAATTTTGGAGTTAAAGGCTCAGACCTTGGGCTACTTGTTACTTTATACTCTCCCATGAGGTGATGATAAATAACAGTCACTTCTCCAGCTACCATTACCTCTACCTACTTAAAAAAATATCTATCTTGAGGTTATTTCTTTGTAAATATCAGATAGCTCTAGTCACTTCTTGCCTCTCTCACTTGAATATAACACTGGGAGAATATAGCTCTCGGAGTTCACAACTTGGGCCCTTTGTATCATCCACACCAAACCTATAGATTGATTTCATCTCCTAAAGATTTTCAGAATTCATCTATTTCTTTCCTTTCCAAGGAAGTACTCTTACTGTTACTGCAGTAACGACTCTTTTCCTGACATTCATAACTGCTTATCCAGACTTTTAAGGGATTTCTAGTAAAGCTCCCTGTCTAACCATTGTTGCTTCTAATTCCCCCAAAGTTTAATTACTATTAAATATCTTAAGCTGAAAGTTTTCATTGTAGCTCTATCTATGGAATAAAATTCAAACTTAAAATGTAAAATGCTAACCATCCTTAAAAATTCATTTCAAAAGTAACTTGTTAAAAATTCCCATTCCCTGGAACTATTATTTACATATAATAGTGCATACTACATTCCTTCCTGTATTATAGATATATAAATAATACTTTTCTTACCCGATTATAAATTCTTTTAATAAAAAGACAAATTATAATAATCCTGTAACCCTGGCAGAGTGACCCACAAATATGAGCCTTTTAATATTTACTAAATTTAAATCCAAACTCAGAAGTTATTGTTAGATATGTATTTGTTGGTATATATATGTATATTTAAAATCCAGGAATATACTATTTAAATGAGCAATTTCAAAGTTGGCTTTAAAAATCTTGAGAAATAAATGAATACATAGCACACAACTTGTGATACTGATTAAATACCAACTGGAGGTTAATGTCCCAATATACACTCATTTTTATGGGTTAAATAAAGGTAAAACATTTCAAAGTCATCAAAGTCTTGCACACTATGAATTTAACAAGAATATAACAACTCTTTTTACTTTTCTGGACTGGAATACTGTCATATTATACTAAGAAAATGGACAATGCCACTAATAGACCCAACTTAATTTTACTTACGTACAGAGAAGCACATTAATATAGATAGACATACCTCTGCAGCAGATACTAATGCCTCTTTATTTCTCTGTCTTTCTTCCTCCAAACACTTTTCCAGTATTTCCTATAAATGATAGGAGTTAGGTAGACACTAATTATATGACATGAGTGAGGTAAAAGAATGCATTCTTTCCACACTCAGAGCAAACTTAAATATTACCTTTTGTTCTTGAGATTGCTGAATCAAAGCTTCCTTTATTTTTTCTTTTAACAGTTCTTTCTCTGTATCTAGCATTTCAAGGAGCCTCTGATGCTATAAGAAAAAAAAGGGGTCATTATTATGGCTCTGAGACAGATAATCTGTCCACAAGGATATCAGTTGGTAGAATTAATTTTCCTAGAAGTACTGAGGTAGTTACTAGAGGAGGCAAAGGGAATTTTGCTCCAATATTAGAAGTCAGAAGACTTCTGATTCACCTTTCTCCAGTAGCTGAGATGTATGTGTTTGGCTCCCAAAACTCAACAAAGTACCAAAAGTGAGAGTTAACCACAACTATTCCAAATTGGAAAGTGGGTCAGAAAATGATAAAATGCATTCTCCCAAAATTAAGTTCGGAAAAATTACGTACTAAAATGATTATTACTAGCTTGCAGCAAGAGAAGCAATGAGGCAATCGATAACTGATGATGGTTTGATGAACAATTATAACAAATTGTCTATAGCAAAGCACAATTAAAGAATTTTTTGAAGGATTTATTGTCCCTACCCAACATTTTACCATAGACTCAAAGAATGAGTCTTTGAAAACAGTTGAAGAAATTTTACGTGACAGCTAATGTTCAAATACACAGAGCTGCTTAGTTTTATGGCATCAGCCAGTTATCATGGACCATATGCTTGGAGTTTGCAGATTTCTAAGGAAATTCAACATTTGTGGCCATAGTATCTTCAATATAGAACCATTACTTGTTCTGGAAGTGTTCTCATGGATTCATTTTCCTATACACATAGATTTCTCAGTTACTATAGGCAAATAAGATAATTTTTCACACTTAGATACCATTTACAGAAAAGCCTCCTTCAAATATGAAGGTAACCTGATGTTTTAAAGCACATTCACGTCTTTCAAAGTTGCTCTGACTTTAAGCATTTTTCAAAGTGGGCTACCTTGAGAGTAAGTGACCAAAACTGTCATGTCTGCTTCAGATAATCTGTGATTCCAGTTTTTAATTATAATTTTACTTTTTTATCTTAGTTTTCAAAAACATAAGAAAAATCACAAGATGAATTTTTTTAAAAATAACTAATCCAAACTGTGATAAAAAGCATGTTATGATTATAAGAAATTACTGGCAGCATATGAATTTGTGAAGGCAGCTGACTACCAAAGCAGTAGACTTACCATATGATTATAATAATAACTGAGGCTTTCTGTGTAAGTCTAGATGCACACAGAATTTCACACAATCAGAAACTATCTAATCCTATTTAAATACACAAAAAAATTTTAAATATGTTATACCAGGCAAATAATCAGACTTAAAAATAATAAAATATTCGTATATTAAAAGTGTTCAATTTAGGCTGTGGGGTGGGGTTAAACTTAACAAAAATCAGAATTAAAATATACAATAAGCTTTTCAGAATCATGAGAGTTTGAAGGTGATATCTCCTGAAATGAATTATGTTCCTGAGTCACACCAATGGGAGTCATTCAGTAATCCTAAGCAGGTCAAATTCCTCCAGTAGTCCAAATCAGCTAAATTAACAATGCTGTAGAAAGTCTATTCTTGAACATCATTTCTCAGTGCTGACAGCATAATTATATGTGAGGAAAATATTTCTGAACTTTATTCAGGAATAAAGCAGAAGCAACCTGGAAGTATGCCCTAAAGTAAAATCTTGAGGGTATGTTTAGGGTATAAGTAAAAAATATCCTATGTAAAATCATCTATCAACTTGAGAGAAAGCAGTTAAGTGGCTGTCACACACAGCTAAGGACAGGTGACATTTTAGAAGCACTTTAGGGGAAACTAAAGGTGTCAGGAGTTGTATGTTTCACATGTAGTCGGATCACACGAAACCCTCACAAAGGCTAAGGCAGGCAGTATTTCTTCTGAGCCTGAGGGGCTAAGCAACTTGTCAGGTCTCCAGTGCATCATTTCTGCAATAATCAGATCTGTCTACTTGTCATTAATATTAGCAATTACCTAATGGGTAAAAACAGCCTCAGCATTACCTAATTATTACCTACTAATTAAATACTTTGTATAAGTTACATGGCCAAGAAGGCCTCACTTCCATTTGGCTTTACAAAAGTCTGACTAATGTATGCTTCTGACTTTGTTCTTTCCAGATTAAAATTAAAATAACACAATTTCCTAAGTAAGAATCAATTGTTACTAGGAGAGATGATTCAGAAATATGCTTAATGGCATGGGGAGACTATAGATCTTAAAATTAAACACAGTTAACTTGTGGAAAATCCACAAGGTGCTAATCAGGAACCATATAAGTTCGCAAGAATGCCCTTTCTGTACAAGTAGCATATGGTCATTATGAAAAATGTAAAAGCATGCAAATCTCTCCAATTTCCATGACGCAGAAAATCACTGACAGCCTTTAGGCAAATGCCCTTCTGGAGATCTCTCTGTGTAAGTCAATGCGTAGATATATACAGACATTTCATATAAACTTATAAAAATGGTTCTGTAATCTTGGGACTCTACAATGATATTTCTGTTACCCATGATGATGAGAGTTCTCTGAGGGCGAGGGTACTTCTATGTCAGTATCTGTTTCTTCAGAGTTCCTTTTTTATTTACTTGAGTCATGAACTGTCTCATTGGAGACGTTCCTCCACAGTTTGATCTTTTCCTCTCCATAACACATTCTCAGGCACTGGGAGGAAATCCTGTGTATTGTGGGTGAGCTACACAGGAACAGCAAAAATCTGGCTTTTCCTTGGTGGTGGTGAGATAGTCTCCAAACCTATGCTCTTGAACTTTTGCTTTTGCTAGAGAAATAAAAAAGCCTGACTGGGTTTCTAAGTGCACCCCCACCATTCCAGGGGCCATCTGGGCTGGGGGAGAGGCAGAGAGCTCACACTGCAGCTACAGGCTTGGCTTTGGCTTACTTTCATTCCCAGCCTTTCTCCTGCTCTTCACAAGGTCAGAGTTGGAACGGTTTCAGTGCTCTGTTGTTCTGCTAGTATATACAGTGAGTCCTGAATAGAGAACAGGGGCCAGGATGGCCCATTCCTCCGTTTTCAGAGCTCTGTAACACCTAGGGCAACTCTTTCTGAGACTGGAGGTTTTGCAAGAGACAAACCAGCTTGCTTTATGAGCCTCAAGCCAGAGGACTAAGGTGACTACTTTCTCGCTTCTGCTGTGTCAGTTGAGTTTTATGCTTCTGTCATCTCTCATTTCTTTAACCTCTTGGTCAGGTTTTACTTTCTGGTATGTTTTGTCCCACTTAGTGTGATTTTGGTAATTTTTTGGAGGTGGGGCCCAGACAAAGCTGAAAGGTTTAAGTGAATTAAACATACAAGAGTGTTTAACTCTGACCTTCGGAAGAGCAGGAGAAAGCCTGGGGAATATTAGTATTAGCATACTAATACACTTAGTGTGTATTAAACACTCGTGTGTTTAATTCACTGTATTTGTCTAGATTTAGAGTCACTTTTTAAAAGACTGTATGTGTATTCACATATATGTATTTAATTTTATGACCATACATTGTATGACAGGAACTATGTTAGAAATTTCACAAATATTATCACAACAACCCAGACATATGTTACTACTTACATTTGACACATTTTAAAACTGAGTTCCAGAGAGGTAATATCAATTACCTAGGTTCACAAGACTAAAAAGTAGATAAGCTGAGAAGGGAGCCCAGGAAAAGGCTGAATACAAAATACATGGATGGACTTGACAAAATAGATTTAAAATGCAATAACAACTCCCTCTGCTCCATTTCTATAGACTGTTACATTTTGAGAGTCTGGGGTCTAGTCGTCCATTAATACCATTCCCCAAGCCTAACAATCTGTAACAATAACATGTGGCCTGCAGTTATCTCCCACATCCAGGCCCCTTAAGGTAAAGGGACAGGGAGAAAGAACAAGAACTAGAAGGGAAGGGGAAAGCACACATCCCTGACAAACCTCTTTCCTTGTATTTTTATTTTTATCAAGACTAAGATACCTAGACAGCTGAATCGCTCCCATTAGAATGCGAAGAATCAAAGTGAACTAAAAACTTAATTTAGCAGCCAACCCCATCAGTCCCCATATTGCTTTTTCTCAAAGACATACTTTGCAGGAAAGAGACTTCTCTGAAAGAATTGACTAATATGTAATTTGGGTTTTATAATATAATGGTGGCTTATATATTTTTGTAAAATGAAAAAAAATGTATTTTTGGTTCAAATTACATTTGGGAAGCATCTTCCTAGGAGGTAGCACAGTTCACGAGACTTACCCTGTTCATGTGAAGTAGGCAGACCTGGAATCAATCACAGAAACCTTCTTGAGTCCCAGTCTCAGCTTAACCACTTAAAACTTTTCAAACCTCTGGGTTCCCACCAATCAGCTCTCAAGAATAATGCTGCTATGAACAGTCAGTAGAAGCACCTGGTTCCCTGTTATTAATTCTGTTGTGTATTCCTAGAAGCAGAACTGCTAGGTACTCTAATAATTCCATTTTAACATTTCTGAGGAACTGCCAAACTGTGTTCTGACACTGTCATTATCATTTTACGTCCCCATCAGTAGTGCATAAAATTCCAAATTCTCCCTATGCTCTCTGACATTCGTTTTTTTCCATTTTAATAATTGTAGTCATGTTAATATTTGTGAAATGGTACCTCTTTATGGTTGTTATTTGCATTTTCCTAATCACTAAGTATACTAAACATCTTTACAAAAGCTACTTCTTCTTACAGTACAAACTACAAACTATGTTGTTGTTTTTAGTAATTACAGTATTATCCACACACAAAGGCAGCTAAGAGAATATACTATAAAGTACAGTGGAACTCAAAAAAAGATTTTTTTTCCTCTTTGAGAACAGGTTAACTTAGTCACTTCATCACAACATGCTAGAAATCATGAAATATCAAGAGTTTGGCCAAGAAGATTTCAGCCTCCCTTATTCTATCCAAAATAAAGTATATTTGGAGGTACTCCTGCTTTTCTTCCTCAATACAGAATTCCTTAGCTGTCTAAAAGTTCCAGCCCCCCTGGGTAGATAAAGTGCACATGGTTTCTGATGGCATAAGGGATGGTTAGTACTTTCTGCTGTGTCTTACGAGATGACTATGCCAGGGTGAATTCTCAACACCTTCCGTGACATACCTCAGAGCAACACTGACCCAGTGGCATTTGGTCACTATATTCTTCAACAGAATTTGCAAGACGTAGTCTTACAGCATTTTATAAGGCATTATGATATGAATCTATACCAGGAAATAACAGCTAAGGACAGTAAAGAGTTTATTACTTATTACATCTTGCTTACCTAAAATATTTTCATTGCTTTTTAAAATGAAAATTTTAGTAATTTTTTCAGCACACTGAACAAATAATTGCAATATAGTCCCATTTAGCTCACACATTAGATGCATAAAGAAAGAGTGTCAAGGATGACCCTTTGCAATTTAGCCTTCCAAAAAAAGGCACCAGAAATAGGCTGTATTTTCCCCCTTTGGAAAAATTTCTTCCAAGTGAAAAATGTTTGATGCAGATTGAAATATAAATATAGAGACTCTGTGGTTTCTACTTGAGTCCTGTAAAAAAATGAGAGAAATACAAAGAAAAAAATCTCTTCTTTCCTGGAATGTGAGTCACAAGGGATATTGTAAACAGTTTCAATCACAATCATAGTTTTTTCTTTACTAAATTTTAGACTAAGCAGTCATGATCAGGTATACAGTTATCTACTTATCACAGGTCCACAAACTTCATGTGAGTGTGTGTGACTGTGTATGTGTGTGTGTGTTATATTCTGTAATACAACGTCAACAAGTGTTTTCTTTCACCTTCTATAAAGCGTAAATGTTGAACAAGATCAGGTGACTTAATAGGATAGTTTTAAAGCACATGCTCATATAGGCCTCATTTAAACATGCCTAGAAAGACACTAAATAAATTTAATAAATGCCAATATAAAGTAAGTCTCAGACATTTCACTCATTCATGGGCCAACACATTAAATACTGTTTGGAAAGAAAATCTAAAAAAGATAAACTATGAAATTAAATCTACTTAAAGCAGTTACCACAAGCCCAATAATATCAATAAACTTCTTGAAGTGGATAAAATGAAACTACAAGCTGTACTGGCAGATTTACTTTACCTAAATACACATATTTCTAATAGACATGAAAAAATGTAAGCAAATAAATTATTCTCCCTATTTAAGTAGGTCTTTGACTTAAAGGAATGATTGAAAGGAATGAAGCAAAAATTGGGAGATAACAGCATACAAAAGGCAGGACAAGTTTCTGTTTCCATAACGAGGTCTTCTATACTTGGATAGTATACATTTTGTTAAACGCGAAAGATATATGGCAATTTTGAATTTCAACTTGAATCACTGGGAGGTTTTTGAGTTCATCTTAATTCTGTTACTACCTCCATTGCCTAAGCACAACACTATTTCAACATAACTGTAGTCATCAAGTGGGCATTTGAAATCTCCTTTTGCAAGCAAATAACCCACACTTATGCACACTTCCAAAAAAGTATAACACAACTACTACACTGCTTTCCAGGCAACAGTTTGATGCTCTACGTAACTGTCATGAAAATGCTTCTGAATCTGTGCTGACCACTCCTAAGAATTTATCATTAAAAAATACTACGTAATTTGCTCTTGTTTTTTCATGCATATCTATTTTTTAATCTATACTTTGATAGTTATCACAGTACTATTCTATCCCAAATCCAACTAGAAGAGATTGAAAAATAATCAGTTGTCAAAGGGATGTTCTAAATTATTGCAGGGTAAGAGTCTTTGATATAACAAGTTTCAGGAGCATAGCTCTTACTGTTTGCATTGTGTGTTCTTTGTCAGAAAATCCAGGTATAACCTATCTGAATTACACATAGAAAACACACACCTATCCATATGTAACATAGCACATATAAAGTGGAAAAAATATTGATATAAATCGAGAAACAGGTTTCATAAGGTGAGTGCAATCATGATAAATTTGGAAATGTTACACTTCTTAAAAGAAATAAATGGTCAGCCTTAATTGAGTACTCACTGAACTCAGATCAGTCTACATTAGGTCTTTCATTCTGAAATACTGTAAATAGTATAAATGAAACATCTATATAAAAGGTCTCATTATTGTTATTTTAGCTTCTAGGAAATGAAAACTATTATATAAACTTTTTAGGCAACATTATACTTATTTGCATAAAGATGTTTAGAGCAATAGTCCTTATAAAAATACAAAACTGAAAATATTTGAAATGTCCATTAAGGGGGCAATAGCAAAATAAACTAATATGTCAACTGAAAGGAATACTGTGGTCAGTTAAAATAAGTACAAAACTATGTATCAATATACTTGTTTGTAAAATACAATTACTTGAAGAAAGGTCAAATTCATTTAAAAGCTATCATCACTGACTGTTATGATTATGTGATACTGTATATATCTAAATAAATATTGAAAAGGATTCTCAGGTGAGGAAGCAATGGATGGATTATTCTTTAAAATTGAATAAATTAAAATTCATAAGACAAAGTACAGAACATCAGCATTAGGAACAGGCACATCAGAATTGACCTGTAGGAGAGACAGGTGGCCTGGACTAAGGTAAACTTAAAAAATACTTGCTACTAATTGAAAAGTAAAGCATTAAAAAGGTCTCAAATGAAGGAAGTTGCAGAAGCAGTTTTATTCTTTTCTGATGTTAAGTGTTATAAGATACAGGGAAATAGGAATAGAGGAAAGTGTGGATTATGTGTTTTTTTCAGGGGTATCCCTCAAATCTCACCCTGTTGACCTAACATAAAATTCGTTGTTTGGAACTCAAGACCTTTCAAAAATCTACCACATATCCACAGTCTCTAGATAATTCACAGACTAGCCCTGTCAAAAACGATTTCATGAATCAAAGAGTGATTTCAGCTGGAACCTTTAATAAGCTGAGGAGCATGTGTAACCACAACACAAGAATACAGTATAGATGATTCTCAAAAAAGTGTTTTCTCATCATGTTTTTCTACAGAACAGTATCAAGAATTTTACTAAGAAGTATGTGGATCATTAAGTGATGGTTTAAACCATTACTGTATTGCCTCATTATTAAATGATTTTAGCAATTTAAAAATAATTATAAAGAACCTTGCTAAAAATAAAAACATGAAGTTTAAATTTACTGTTTTAATTTTTCTGGTTACATCACAAAGTTTATCATAAAGAACCAAACACGAAACTGTTAGATGGAGAATACCAAATCCTCCCTTTAAATACTACTGAGCTGGCATGGAAGTTAAGTGAGTAGATAACCATTAAGAGGTAAGCGAGCTTTGAATCCAGTGACTATTTGTAGAACTAAAGAATGCTCAACTACTAGAGTTTTGGTCTTAATGGACTGAGCTTTCAAAAATAAATAAAACCTTGGGGTTGAAAAAGGCAGAGAGACATTGCATGAAGCCACACTACCAGAAGGAAATCTGTTAAACTAGGTTTCCTGGTTGCAGTTTGGCTGGTGAGTGGGAAAAGTTTCTCGACAATTCATAATCACGTGTTATCTCCTTTGTATATTTGGGACCAAAATTCCCTCAGTCATGTTTCTCAAGAATCCCAAACTAAATCTTTTGCCCCCAAAGTACTGTCAGAACCAAAATATTCTTCCAAAATGTTCAAGGTCATTGAAAAATAGACTTTGAACCAAAGCATCAAATGGTCACAATTAAAATTCCCATGAAAAGCATCTCACAGACACAGAATTCCTGAGGAAACAAGCTCCCAAGAAGAGGAGGCAGCAGGTATGCAGAGTCAGATGCTAAAACAACAGTAGCAATGACAAGCACAGAGTAGTTCCAGCATGAAAAAGAACATGTGTACCTGGGGAAAAATGGAACATGGAAATAATGTATATATTAACTGAAAATCAATTTTCAGTATTTGGCTTAAGCCTCAGAAGACATAGAACAGTAAAGTACAAATAGGAATATAGTCATGAGAGCATACAAAATGCAGAGAAGAGAAAATTTAAAAATAGATCACGAAGATCTGGGAGACACTGAAGCTAGATCAAGAAGGTCTGACATATTCTAGAAATAACAGAGAAAGAAGTAGAGGCATTTTCCAGAATGAAGAAAAAGTGTGTGTCTGTGTGTGTATGGTGAAATAGCAAAACTGGGAGCAAAAAGATTATATATATATTAAGATTGATTACTCCTGGGACCTCCCTGGTGGCACAACAAGGCTCAGCACTATGAAGCTAGCCGCAGCCACTGCAGCATGAGTTCAGTCCCTGGCCAGGGAGCTTCCCAGATGGCACAGCAGACCTCTCCTGTCTTGCCCGCTGCTCCCCTCAGCAGTGTATTTCAGTCAGTCTGTCTGTTCTGCTCCCCACTCTATCTCTGGTGAATCCTCTTACCACCCCACACCTCTGGCCTATACCCCAATTCTTGTATGTATAAATAATTCTTTTAAAAAAATCAATTACTCCTAAAAAAGGGTAACTTGTATTAACTCAGGATTATATACATAGCAAAAACACTCTGAGAACAAACATATACTGTAAAAATAAAAACCTGAGACAGTTTACCAACAATACACCTCACTAAAGGCCTGCCCAGTGCTATCCTATAACACCCTAAATTTTTTCTTAATTGGTTTGATAATCTAGATGAAAAACAATGATACTTTGAAGGACATACTCTTCCTAAAACTCTGAAAAAAACAATCTGAAACATTCTGTATTTATTTTTTTAAGACATTTATACATACAAGAACTGGGGTGTAGGCCAGAGGTACGGAGAAGGGGGAGAGAGGATTCACCAGAGACCAAGTGGGGAACAGAACAGGTGAATCTACTGAAGTATACTGCTGAGAGGAGCAGAGGGCAAGGCAGGAGAGGTCTGCTGCACCATGTGGGAAGCTCCCTTGTTGGGGATCGAACTGATGCTGCAGTGGCTGCAGATAGCTTCATGGGCTGAAACTTAACCCACTGCGCCACCAGGGAGGCCCCTGAATCATTCTCTATTTATTAAAGAAATGGAAGTAAGTAAGTAAAAGCCTTCCAAAGTACAAAGAAACAAGCCTGACTGGTTCACTGGTGAATTCTACCAAGCATTTAAGCAAAATATGCCAATATATACCAATTCTCTACAGTCTCTTTCAGGCAGAAACAAGGAGTATTTGCTAAGCACTGTGTAATTCCACTATGTCACATTCTTGAAAAGGCAAAACTAAGGGGACAGTAAAAAGACAAGTGGTTGCCAAGGGTTAGGGAGCAAGAAGGATTGAATGGTTGGAGCTCAGAGGATTTTTAGGGCAGGAAAACTATTTTGAATACTGCAATAGTTGAGAGATGCCACTATCTACATTTGTTTAAACCATAAAATGTACAATACCAGGAGCAAATCCTAAAACAGATTTTAGATTTTTGAAGATGATGCCACCGTGGTATGGAATGTTGATGGTAGGAGAGATTGTGGGGGTGGTGGGGGGCAGGGAGTATATGGGCGCACTCTACTATAAACTCAGGAAAATTGAGTGTAAACTGCTCTTAAAAAAAGTATTAAAAAAATATTGTCAGGCTAAATTAAAAAACAAAATTTTACCTACATGCTGCTTATAAGAGATAATTAATGAATGGTGAAGAACTTTAGGCACATTCAGCCAACACAGAATCATTAATATCAGTAATAGCCAGTTAGGCAAAGGCCATTCCTAGAATAAAGGAAGGCATCACTGCAAAATGACACCAGGAAGACAGATTTAAATGTTAAATAATAACATAGCTTCATAATACATAAATCAAAAACTGACAGAACTATAAAGACAAACTGAGAGTCCCACTAATTTACCAACAGATTTCTCTCAATCAGATCACACAGCAGAAAATCAGTATGGTAACAAGAAATTTGAACAAAACTAGCAGGCTCAATTAATGCACATATATGTAACACTACACAAGCAGTAGGAGAAGAAAACATTTCAAGTACACATGGCACAATTACAAAAATCTGCCATATAGTGGGTCATTATTATATTTCACAGATTTAGTGTTATATAAATATTAAACTCTAACCACAATTAGCAATCAATAATAAATATTGAAAAACATCATACTAGGAAATTTCTAAAATTCTAAATACAATTTTATACTGAATTAGGCCCAGTTATCAGCCACAGTAAAATACAGAATTGAACAACTTGGTGCCACCCCTGGCAAAGGCAGTGCATTTCTCTTTCACAGGGAAAAAAGAGGGCAATGAAATAATTTTGACCACAACACATAAGTATGTACTTCATTACAGAGGAATTTACTAATGGCGTATCCATCCTGTAATGGGGTTCATTATCCTTTAAGTCTGAACTCTAATAGCATTTTCATATAGAAAAGTTTGATTGAATCTACATACAACTTCTTAGGTTTCTTTCCAATGTACACATAATTTCTTCATAGCAAATTCAATGGAATGTCTACTTTTCTAATGTTTTATGTAAATAAACATAATGTCAGAAATCAGATTCCCATTCCAGACTATGAGTTTTTAAGGGCAGTAAGTAAAATATATGCTTTTGCAAATTATGCAAAGATGTGCTGAGAATGACTTCACACATAGAGACAATTCTACATACTTAGGGCTCTGTTTTCGTTGAATGTGTATATCAAAACACTCACTTTAATTCCTCCCGTTGTTCACTTTTACCCTTTCCTTTTTAAAATCATCTGTTTATAAAGCCTAGGCTTGAGAGTACCATAAAGCTACAAAACAAAGCTGTGTATTAATAGTATAATTTTTCATCACATCATCCCCCCATGCCAATGTAAGTATCTATTGTTACTTAAGATTAAAAATACATTTGTAAATTATTTAATGATTTCTTTTTATAATAGTCCTTCCTAAAGTAACTTACCAAGATATTCATCTAAATAGCCCAAATGTGGAAGACTAGAAGAAAAAGCCTGGTAAAACATATCATATGGGATGAATATCATATCGGATATTCAATATCAAAAATGTAAAATAAGATTTCCACTCTATTGTAATCCCTTAGAAACACATGTAAAGACTAAATATAAAGGTGCATGATGGAATTTTAGTGGTGGAAATGATTCTTTTACCTTGATCTAGGTAGGATAGTTTTATTTTATGTGACCTATTCAAGTAAAACCGAAGAATTCAATACACATACATTTAAGCTTTTTTTTTTTTTTTTAATGCTTATTCTATTTCTGGCCACAAACAGTACTTTCTCGTCCAGTCAAAAGTCAATCTTTCAAGTTCCATAAATGTATTATTACCTCTTTGGAATTCTTCCCTGAAAACTCAGGATATATCAAATGCTCTTATCTGTAATCCCAGATTATTTTGTTTCTTTACCTAGTGTCTTTTTTATGATATTAGAATGTATTTGCAGTATCTCCATAATAATAAGATTTCTAGCTTCTTGAAGGCACTGAGTGTTTTATATTTTTAAAGCACCTTTCTACTACAGTGCCTGGTATATTAGGAACTCTCAGTTTCAATTTATTACACCAGTGTTCAAAACAAGTCACACAGTTATTAAAATAACTAAAGATAATTAAAAGAAAAAAGGAATATTGGCTTAATATCTGTCTCTGATAATAACAGGCAACTGTCTTTTTCTTAGCTATGAAAGAAAAAAAAGTAGTGGTCACCTAGAAATTGTACACAAATATTATTGGGAAACTAATTAAATAACTCTCCTAAGTGCAATCTGACCAACGCTTTAACAAGGTTACAGTCGGAACCACACCAATCATCTGGTTTGCAAGATTTCCTGCTGGACATCAACACCAACCACTCGTTAGGCCCAAAACCACCTTGGGAAATAGCTGTGGCTGAGATTTACACAGAGCAGTAATGGACTAAATTACTAGTTCAGTTGAAAAACAGGTCAGAAGCATATATAACATGACAGAAATTGGAAAGTCAATAAAAGAATTATATATCAGACTCCCAGCCCCACTCCTCAAAACTAAGCTGAGAGTTTTAAGACTTTGAAGTTGTTGGAAGATTTTAGGAAGGTCTGGTAAGTTTCTTGTAAACCTTGCAATTATCATGAAATGCTGATTTGTGAATAACATCTTGAGGATTATCACATCTTTGATATCTTATAGGTAGGGGATCAAATAATCATACCAAACACCTTCAGCATATTTTCTTCAAAGAATATATACCAATCTGGAGAAATGTAGGAGATAGAAAGACATCCACACACATATCACATACACATGTGAAAAATGACTTTCGGTATTTTCATCCAAATCACGTATGACAGTGAGCAAAATAAAGTTGAAGACAATACTCTGTGGACCTCCAGTCCAAAGCTTCCAGGAAGCAGGCTTCAGGGCACATGCTTATATACTTGGCAGGGTCATTTAGCAAACTACTTATCGAAAGCCCTTACCCTAGGATTTTAGATTTTTGTTCACAAGGATCTTGTGAGAGCTTTCTGTTCATTTATGGTTACACACTCTAGCCTGTCCCATTTTACTGACAAGCCTTGCAAATAAATACATCCCCCAAAAGGTAAGTCTGGTGTGCAAACTTTTTATTTTGGTCTCTGGAAGGTTTTGCAATTTGCCAAATTCACTTCTATCTAAAGAGACTCATGAGGCTTCACAGTGAAATGTGTCCTATTTCCTCCATCACGCCATCTGGGTGGCCCGGCTCAGAGGCACCAATGGAGGCTGAGCTCGATCAGGCAGGAGTGGCTGCATCCTGGGGGGCAGGCAGACTGCAGGAAAGGGTCAGCACAGAGCAAAGTGGCATCCAAGGAGTGAGCAGTGGGAGGTAGGAGCGTGTGAATGGAGAAGGCTCTGAAGATTGCCAGTTCTCTGAAAGTTGGCATCATCAGGGGGCAATGGGCAGGCTGGCCAGCTGTTGGCCTGGCAGTATTTTCTTAGGAGTCTATGTTGGCTCCAGAAGTGACTATTCCTCTTTAACAATCCATTTGGGAATCATGCCAGGAACCATCATTATAATCATCAGTTCATGTAATAGTCTATGAAAGTTAAGAGTACTTTTCCATTTGCAGTCTAGGGTACTTAGCTCATTCTTTGAAAAGGCCAGAAAAAAGGCAGTCAAAGTTTCAGTGTTCATCTGCTGGTTCCTGATCACAGCCCACCTGGATGGCATGATGTCCAAGGACCAGCAGTGAAGGACCCCCTTTACTCTGGGGTTTCTGTGCCCCAGTCAAACAGTGAACTTAGTACTGAGGAAGAATACTGACGGGAAAGCAACACAGGAATTAGAAAACCAAAAAATTAAACAAGGCTTAAGTTCTCCACTCTCCTTCATATCATTACAGAGTTTTCTCCAAGCAGCGAGTGGAACTGTTCTATGACTTTTTCCTAAATGAGAACATCACCTATATCATATTCAATGAGGTTGATGATTTGCCTATTGTCTCAAAGAGTTCTTTCAAGAGAAGCAGCTTCTTACTACTTTCTGTGTAGATTTCAATTGAAAATTTCTTGACTCTTAAATTTACAATAAAGTACATGGAGACTAAAGAAAACTGAAGTATGTGGTAAGAGAGAAAAACAATTTATGGCTAGCCACAATCTGCCAACATGTCGCTATATACATTTGGGACAATAATTAGCAGGTAATAAAATGTGTTTTTCCTGGCAGACAAATGGTCTCAAGACACACTTTTTCTGCTTATTTTATGAAAGTAAGACTCAGGTGATCATGATGGTATGCTAAAAACACCAGGACTCTTCTAAAAATAATAAAATTAATATTACTGTTTTATAATTGTTATATATGAAATTAAGTTTAAAGAGAGCTAGTACCATCTATCATTATTTCTTAGAAAATTTTATTTTTGATACCTTTCATTTTACTTATTACCTGTATAAATAAATAACAGCATGGAAAAAAGCAATAAATTAACTGGATGAACTCTGCTTAAATTTATGAGGAAGCTGAACTTGAACTGTTTTGATGTAATTAGGGTACTTTTGAAATACACAGTATAGATGACAACCAGAATTCCTTGATATCAACCTGAATAAACACATCATGTGATTTGCTGAAAGCATTTGGCATGTCCTCAGGTGAGGCAATGGGAGTGATAGATAGAAATGCAGGCTTCCAATAACCCAGTCAAAAAATGGGCAGAAGAGCTCAAAAGGCACTTCTCCAAAGAAGAAAAGCAAATGGCCAACAGATACATGAAAAAATGCTCAACATCACTTATAATCAAGGAAATGCAAATCAAAACCACTATGAGATACCACCTAAACCTGAGAGGATGGCACACATTAAAAATACAGGCAACAACAAATGCTAGAAAGGATGTAGAGAAAAAGGAACTCTTCTACACTGCTGGTGGGAATGTGAACTGGTCCAATCACTATGGAAAGCTGTATGGCGATTCCTCAAACTGCTAAACATGGAGCTCCCATACGACCCAGCAATCCCACTTTTGGGAATTTACCCAAAGGACACAAAAACACTAATCCGAAAGGATACATGCACCCATATGTTCATTGAGGCACTATTCACAATAGCAAAGGTGTGGAAGCAACCCAGATGTCCAAAAATAGATGATTGGATCCAGAAGATGTGGTACATATACACAATGGAGTACTATTCAGCATGGAAAGAAGATAAACACATGCAATTTGCAGCGACATGGATGGAATTAGAGGGGATCATACTCAGTGAAATAAGTCAGAAAGAAAAAGAAAAATATCGAATGGTTTCACTTATAACAGGACTATAGGGAGGCCGGGTGGGAGAGAGACACTCAGCGGGGGGGTGAGGGGGAGGGGAGGATAAGGGCGCAAAATGGAAGCGAGGAGAATACAGGGGACCATGGAGATGGATCACGGGTGAATTGGTGGTGGGCTGCCCAAGGGGAATACAAAATGTAAAAGACATAAACAACAATTAAAAAAAAATGCAGGCTTCTAGTATCTTCAGCGACTATGTAATAAATACAAATACAGAGCATGTTCAGAAAAGTATAGCAAAGCACTTAAGCATCCTTAAAAAGCCATGGCAATATCAAAGAAAAGCAAATAATTACACATTAGTCAGAATTCTCCACAGAAACTGTAAGATATTGGGGGAGGAGGCCGGGGAACAGGTGGAATTTTGAAGAACTGGCTCGTGTTACCAGAGGACTAGCAAGTTCAGAACCTCTAGGGCAGGCAAGTAGGCGGACTGCACACTCAGGCAGGATTTCTGTGTTGCAATATTGAGGAAGAATTTCTTAAGAGAAAATACTACTAAGAGTTCCCAAATAAGTCCTTCAACAGATTGGTGAGACCCACCCACCATGTCAAGGGCAATGTCCTTCAAAGCCAACTTGTTACACATGTTGAGCAATCTATAAAATATATTTATAAGCACATATAGACTAGCGTTTGATCAAACAATTGGACAGCAGTGCCTAGTTAAGATGAGACATAAAATTAACCATCACACAAACCTAACAGGTTTTCACTTATCAAATTAACAATGTAAAGATTTGTTGGTAAAAGCTCAATGAACAAGCACCTTCTTGTACTGCTGGCTATATATAAATTGGCACACAATTTCAACATATATCACGAGGTCATAAATTGTCGATAGTAACAACAAAAGTTCTTGCCATGTAATTAATTTTACTCCTAGACATTTATGCTAAGGAAAGAAAGCAAAAAAGGAAAGTAACGTGGGCAAAATTACTCACCCAAGTATGCTGCATACTGAAAAGCAATTAGGGCCTAAGTTTCCTACAATAGGAAGTACAAAGTTGAAGGCCTAAAAATATACCTGTGCATTTAAAATTTGTAATGAGTAATTTTAAAATGACATGATTGGGAATAAAGAATATTTAATAAAAATCTTTCAGTGAGAAAGATTTAATAGTTTTATAGGTGTGTTTTTAAGTTAAAACAGGAAGATGTTATGTAATCTACTGCCACAAGTATGAGAAAGGAACAAATTGGTGGGAAACAGTAAAAAAAAAAAAAAAAAAAAAAAAAAACAGGGCCTCCGTGGTGGCGCAGTGGGTTAAGTGCAGTGCTGTGGAGCTGCAGCAGCTGCAGCCAGAGTTCTGGAGTTTGATGCTGCAGCGCAAATTTGATGCTCGGCCGGGGAGGTGCCCACATGGCGCAGCAGACCTCTCCTGCCTCGCCTGCCGCTCCCCTCAGCAGTGTATTTTGGTCAATCTGCCTGTTCCGCTCCCCACGCTGTCTCTGGTGAGCCCTCTCACTGCCCCACACCTGTACCCCAGCTTGTATGCAAAAATAAATCTTAAAAAATAAAATACAGCATGCAATTTAAAAATAAAAAAATAATGCTTAATTATTGACTTTTCCCTTATTTCTGTGTTTCTCATTTTCTAAGCAACAAACGGGAAGTTCCATGCAGGGAAGGCTGGGACTTGTGAGCTGGTTCACCTCTAGCACTTAGCACTGTCTCACCCATGCAGATGTCAAAGAATATTTGTCTAATTAATATCACACTTGTAGAGGCCTCCCTGGTTGCTGTGGAGCTGTCAGCAGCGGTGATGCGAGTTCCATGCATGGCTCGGCAGACCTCTCCTGCCTCGCCCGCTGCTCCCCTCAGCAGTGTATTTCCGTCCATCTGCCTGTGCTGCTCCCCAGTCTGTCTCTGGTGAACCTTCTTGCTGCCCCACACCTCTGGCCTGTACCCCAGCTTGTATGCATAAATAAATAAATCTTTTAAAAAATCACATTTGTAAAATAGGAAAAATAAAATGAAAACATTTTAGGCAAAAGAACTATCTACACTTTTAGTCTCTATATTCCCATTTCATTGTCTGTAGAGTCTGTGGGCCTGACTGCTGCCGCTTCTACACAGATGCAGTAGAAGTGGGGTCGGAGGTTCTCTGGAGATAGCTCAGGTCCGTGGCTCCCCTTCCTCGCAGCGTCTCTCACTGCGCTGCCATGGCCTGGTGCTAGTTAGGCTTTCACCCGGGGCCTGAAGCTTTTCGGGATGTGGACGTTTGTGGTGTTACAGCCCCAGAACCCACGTTAAGGCTTGGTGAACTAGGCCAAAGTGTTTGTTGTTCTACAATACCTACCTAACAAATGAACACAGAGTGAAAGAGTTCCTGGATAATTAAGCACCTCCATAAACACCTAGAACAAGATTACTTCTCATTAAATAATTTAGTGACCTTAACTTCCTGTTCTATTGTCAGACTTTAATTTGCCCTTCCCCTCCCCACTTGCTCCGGAGGCAGATAGTCTATTTTGCGTCCTCTAAAAGCTTTCAAGAAACATTCTAGACATCATTTACTGGATTTCTCTATACATGTATGTGTATATGTATTCATATAAACTTTTTATTTTATTCTATGAGAGAAAAACTCAGGTGTTTTTGTGCTAAATCCTTTACTCCCTTTTCCAAGAAACCAGCGTTTTAATCTGATTTTTAAAAAGCAACATTTAAAAAACCTTTTCAATCCGTTTTACAGTATCAGTCCACCAATATACACAATAATTTCAATAGCTGCTCTTCAGCTTTTCCTAAAGCACAGACACTGCCCCCAAAGCAGTTCCATCCCCATGAAGGCACAGTCTACTCCACGAAGCTGCTCAGTGACGAGCAGATGTTGCATGAACTGAGGTGCTGAGGCAGAGTCAATGACTGCAGTGTCATGAGCTGCAGAGTTTGAGTTCTCTGGGCTTAGGACTATATAATATGACTTCCCCTTTTTGTCAGCTTATTGGTGAATGTTTTATTGCATTTATGAGTATTTTTATCTCGCTTTGATGATCACTGGCAGTTCTTTTTACTACAGATGACTTTTTTTGGTAAGCTTCATTTATTGACTGGTGTTTTTATTTACTTCTGAGTTTAAAACACTTTTTTTTTGGTTGAAGAGAAAGGAGGTAGGAATGAATATGTGAAAGTCTCTCTTCC
Organism: Scalopus aquaticus; assembly: GCA_004024925.1. NCBI lineage: Eukaryota > Metazoa > Chordata > Mammalia > Eulipotyphla > Talpidae > Scalopus > Scalopus aquaticus. The sequence goes on along the minus strand of PVIJ01005749.1, from coordinate 32,342 downwards.
CCCCTCCTTTTGTCGCAACCTCAATTAGTGGTGGTTTTGGATATTTCTGCTGCTTAACTTATATGACATCATGCTAGATCCACTGGACAGGCTGCAGGAAGATTATCCTCATATGCACATGTGCACTTCCACCTGTGCATTCTGCCAAAGAGTGGCACTGCTTCTCGGCTAACTTCGCATACATTGTTGGTGTTCTACCAGTATAAACTGAAGATTATTTTTTTTTGTACTGCATTAAATATTGGTCTTCATTCATATGTCCTCCCTTTTGCCTTTGGGAATTACCATCATTTCTCTGCTAGAGTTCAATGATGAGGTGTGTAAACCCTCCTGCATTCTTCCCACCCTCCCCCCTCCAACTCTTTACCATTCTTCTCTATATTATAGTCACCTTCATCATATTTATTCTTCCATGAGCAAGTAATTTTTCTATAATATTAAGCTCATTTGTCACAGGTTCCAAAGGATCTTTTGACCACTGAGTATTAAATTCAACCATGCTCTTTTGCCCACTTTAATAATCCGACTTTTGGTATCATTGATAGTGTGAGTTTCCTAAGCTCTTACTTGCTTTGTAAAGTCTATTTCAGAGAAATGATGTGTTTAAAATCTTAAAATTTAAAAATGTGAAAGAAGATCCATTTGTATTCTGGACTTGTTTTCATACTTTCTTGGGTTTTGTATTAATTTTCTGTTTACAGTATGTAGGCTTTATTTGTTAATCTTTGCCATTCCATTCCTGTTTAAAAGCCAGCACCACCTGCTTTTATTTATAATCACGATTAAGTAACAGGAACCAGATTTATCTACTTGCCTTAAACAACTTAAAAATGGGGAGAAAATGAAACAACTCTCTCAGACGTAAGACAAAAAGTAGAAATTAAGAGGGGAAATAAATGAAGTAAATTCTACAAATAACTCACTTTACTGTGCAACAGGGATTAGTGGAGAAGGGAAAATCAAGGCAGGGACTGGCAGTACCCTTGAGTTGATGGGGCAAAGCTGAAATTCTGGAGTTATCAAGGCAAGACAGAGTTGGGACAGTCGTAATCTAGTACCCGCAAGGAGACCGTAGTTGGCAAGAGCCTCGGAAACCTGCTACATATCCTTCCCGCTGAGCCCCAGCCTGAGTATGGAGCAGGTGTGCATGTGAGGAGGCCACCCAAAGCCATGGGGAAAACCTCGAAAAGCTGAAGAAGCAACGCCCACCGTTCATGCAAGTCCAGAAATAGCCAGTGAGGAAACCTCCTCAGATGGAGCACTGCGCAGAGGACTAAAGACAGCACTCACCACCGGACTGCGGCCAAGTCAGCCCGGCTGCAGGCTGCTCTGGTCCTAACAAAACATTAAAACAAACCTTGAAAGGTTCAAACTATTTTGAAGTAACAGTTACAGCACAGGAGAAAAAATAACAAAAAGAACATTTTTAAAGAAAATATAAGAACCCAGCATCTAACAAAGTAAAATTAGAAATGACTGTCATCCTATCAAAAATTAGCAAGCATGAAAAGAAGCTGGAAAGACAAGTCCCAGTGAGGGCGAGATTTGTCAGAAATGACACAGATGATAGAATTAATAAAAGATATTGAAACATTTAATGTAATCATATTGCTCAAGAAGGCAAAACAAAATCCTAAGTAAGGAGGGAGGTGGAAGACAGAAAAATAGATGGAAATCAAGTTTCTAGAAGTGAAAAATGAAATCTTTGAGATGAAGATGTATGAGATTTACAGCAAATCAAATAATGTAGAAGAGAAATTTAAAGATGTAAGACTGCTTTTAGCCAAGATTTGAAACAGTGGAATAATATCTACTCTTACCATCTGTATTTAACATTACACGGGAGACAATGGTCAGTGCAATAAGGCAGAGATATATGAAAAGCAAGCAGAACAGAAAGAAATATATACTTCTTCTATTTCAAGATTGTCTCCAAAATGGAAATGCTCCTAAACCCTTTATCTCATTTATAATGTGATTTTATCAAGGTAACATGACACACGGTTTATGTTCTTAACAAATCTTACTTCCACTAGCAGGAAATTGGAAATTGACAAAGATTAGTACCATTTACAATCACACTAAAAACATGAAAAGGCTGTGTGAACGTTAATTATTTGGAACCCCATTTAAGTGCGCTCAGAAGGCTAGAAAGAGAGCACCCACTCGTGTAAATGGGCGCATTCTGCTCCAGGATGGAAGCTCCGTGCATCTTCCACAAGAAGCCCTGCTGTTTCCACTTCAAGTGGAATTGACAGGTGGTCTTCCAAGGTTATTTTGGGGTACTTAGCCATGGATTTGGGGAAGTGCACCCAGTCTCCCCTTGAAATCTGTACTCTGCCGTTTCTTCTGTTGTTGTGTTTCCAAATATACCCTGCCTATTGCCTGAATAACTGATTGCTTGTAAACCAAAAAAAGTATGTACACAATCTACACACTGAAAACTACAAACACTAATAAATGGTCAAAGACAAAAATACAGAGATAGATCATCACTCAGTGAAAGCTTCAGCAGATCTATAGATCTGTTGATTCAACACAATTCAAGTCAAAGCACATCAATATTTTTGTAGAAACTGACAAGCTGATTCTAAAGTTTATACTGAAAAACAGAATTGAGAGTCAAAAAACATTTGTGAAAGAAAAAACTGGCAGAATCACACTACCAACTTCAAGACTCACATTCTCAAAACCATGTTGGCACTGGAATAGAGAGCAATAAAATTAGTAGGTGACCATGAAACGACCCACATGTATATTAATTTTTAATCAAAAGTGCAAAATCAATTCAATGAAGAAAATAGTTTTATAATGGGATGAATCAATTGGATACCCATATGCAAAACACAGAACAAAACCAACTAATCTGTATCTCATGCCATAAACAAAAAGGATGCAAATGTATAACCTAGAAATTTCAGAGAACAACCTTTTGATCATCTTAGGTAAAGAGTCCTTCTATACAACATCAAAAATACAGTTCCTGAGAAAGCAAAGTGATACACCAAACTTAATATTAAAAGTGTGTGCTCCTCCAAAGACATAAAAGTTCAGTTATAAACTGGGAGAGAAAACCAGCAAATCACATATCTGATTCAGATGAAGGACTTCAATGTAAAGAAACTTAAGAACAAAATAATACCCTCACCCCCCAAAAAAGAGAATAAGTACTTTATTAAAGAAGATAAACAGATGGTAAATAAACACATGACAAGATGCTTAACATTAGTCAATTGCAAACTGAATACAACCAAATGCAAATGCAAATCACAGAAGCTACCACTACAGCTACTGGGATGGCTTCCATTCATACAACAAACATACTGTTCTTAGAGCTGCTGGGAGTGGAAAGCACTGAAACTCCCGTACACTTCTAGTAGGAATACATAACTGGATGACCACTTTGGAAAAGTTTCACAGTACATCAAGTTAAGCATGGACTTACCTAATACCCTGCCAGTCTCAGTCCTAATTATTTACCCAAAGGAAATGAAAACATGTTTTTACTCCAAATTGACACATGTTTTATAGCAGATTGATTCATAATCACCAAGAATCGAAAAGAGTCCAAATTTCCTTCATCTGGTGAACAAGCAAACAGTGGCATATTCGTACAATGGAGTGATGACTCGGGTGAAGGCACATCATGGATGCATCCAAATGTACATATTAAGTGTAGGCCGAAGGCAGTATCCTACTGAGTTACATTTTTATGATATAATGGAAGAGCTGAAACCATAGGGACATAAGACAGTGGGTGCTTGCTGGGGCATAATGTTGGTTACAAATAGCACACTGACATTTTGGGGTGATGTAACTTTTGCATTTTGATCGTGGTAGAACTTACATAGTTAACAAAACTACTAAACTGGGATGAAAACATGAATTTTAGAGAATTATGCCTTTTAAACATGAAAAAAAAAATAATGGGAGAAAATGCCAACCAATAACCACTCACTTCGAATGTAAAGAACTGTGAAAGCTAATATCCTGAAGTGCAGGGCTAATAACTGGAAGCTGCTATAGGTTCTTAACTGTTGTTATTCAAGGGACTAATGGTCCACAGAGCAAATGTTTGTGACTTTGGGAAGGGGGGCAGAGATACCTAGACATATAAGCATAGGACAAGACGAGACAGGCCATCAAAGCAACACAACCAGACACAAAGATCAAGACTAACAGGAGGAAGAGAAGGTCATTCAGCCTCTGTCTGTAGTCACTCAGGAACTCACACACATGGATACATTCTCAGCAACAGTAAAATGTGCTCTAACGTACTCATTTTAGGATGCACTTCACAAACAACTAACATTTTAAGCCAGTTCCTAAACTGGATCTGAAGAGATGAGCCTTGAAAGAAATTGGGGAAAAGTGCTGAAAGGAGGTTAAACCTTAAAATAGACTTTTAAAACTAACTGGACCATTTCAGCCCATACAAACATCACCAAAATGCTAACCATATTTTAAGCCCTTGGGTTATGGACATGTAGTTGTTTTCCATACTATCTGGCCAGCAGGAAAAAAAAAATTACCTTTCTCTCCAAAAGGTTTTGTTTTCAGTGTTACAGTGTATTCTCAACAGGAGAAGCAGTTCTCACATCGTTTCTAAGGGATCCATGCGTGACAGAGCTCACTTGTGTGTGGTTTAACGATATGCCACTTGCTTTATTCCTATTTTCTTGCCCTTAGCTCCACACACTTTTCTGTTTCCTTTTACTACATTTAAGGTGCCAAGACCACAGTATTTTTCTGTTCTGCCCAAGCAGAATAAGTGGGTGTTTCGTAACAATCTATCATTACCAATTTTCCTCTAGATAAATGCAGGAAATATGTGAGAATGCCCCCGTGATCTGGACATGAAACACACCGCTACTCAGACCAGGAGCCAAGTGTGATCAGACGCTGTGCCATAGAGAACATGTGTGCCATGGGGCCATGTGACGTGCAGAGGGCTGGGCACACATCGCCCGCTGATCCCAACTAAACCTCGATAGCATTTTCTTTCAAATTACCTCAGGTCAAAGTAAATTTAAAAAATGAAACCAACTCTTTAAACACTAGGGTATGTCTTTTCAATTATATTTTTAGATAATTTCATACACTAATGTTTAAATCTTCTCTCTTTCCAATGAGGCTTTCTGCCTATCTAGGATCCAAACTATCTAAATCCTCCCTATATTTATTATAGCATTTTTCAACTTTTTAAACTTTGCAGGTTTCTATTGCAAAGATACACATAAACTTCCGTGATAAAGTCTGTTCTCAAAAAAAAGTGCATTTGATTAACAGTATAAGTTTGTGATGGATAATGAAGCCAAATGAGTCTTGAGAAATTAAGATATTGCTAGCTGCTATCAACAGACAATAACAAACATTTCAGTGACTTACCACAACATGCAATTTCTCTCATTTATGGAAATATTCCTGAATGACAAATTCCTTCAAAGTGGTAACTCACAGACGTGATCTCCTCACACCTGTGGTGGTGTCACTGACAGAAGTACTCGTCTTTTCTCTTATAGGCAAAGAGGAGGAGATGGCAGTCTAGTAGAACCCATGGACTTCTCAGCCATCCTGGCAAGGAAGTGACACAGTGACTTCTATTCACAAAGCCCTACTGGAAACTGAGAGGCTTAAGCTTTGCTTACTGTCTAGGAAAATCGTAATATAAACCAAACTGTTTGAGTGTGAAAAGAATTATTTCCTATCAATTGTTTTACTTAGGTATTTCATGAGAGGTATAATCAAAAACAGGCTTTTGAAAATTGTACTGACTATAAAAATACAAGGGGGGAAGCTCTATGTAAACTACACTAAGTAAAAGGAACATCTAATGAACACAAAGATGTATAGAAAAATAAATTCAAAAACAAATTGTAAACTCAGTGAAATTATACAACACCATGGATAAATTATTAGAAAACAACCAAAAGAATAGATTATATATTAATAAAGTCAATAACTGAACTAACAGTAGACATCTCATAAACAACAATATTTAAAGACAATGCATTAAGATCTTTCAGGAAAACAACTTTTCCAGAATTTTACATAGCACTGTAATACCATCACAAATTAAGATATGACCAAAATGTTCAGAGTAAAGAAAACAAAAATACCAATAGTTAATATTTTACAAGTAATAAAAATTATGAAGAATGTACATATACAGAACATAAGCAGAGAAGGTAAGAGTAAAGGGGAACAAAAAGTTTGTAAATATGTGACCACTATCATAATAAGAAATGTAAATAATCTTGGTGGATTTAAGAACAAATGAGACATCAGTATCAATCATGGATATGTGGCGGGAAGACTGAAAAATTGTCAAAATCTGGGCAATACTGGTCCTTTAGGGAAGGACAAAAGGAAACAGGATAGACACTTTCCAGCAACCTTTCCCTTGACCTGACTTAAAGCTAAAAACACCTAACTGAAGTGGGGCATGAGATCATCTCCTCTAACTTTCTAGAACTTTAAAAAATGAGGGCTGTCTGTGAACAAGATGAAGACAGTGCTAAACCATTGCTTCGTTCTCATTGCCTGTTAAAAATGATGGCCTACAACTAACTCATTAAGGATAGAAATTAACAGAGGAGAAACTTCTTGTTCTGAATAGTTAACAAACATTCCAAGTATTATCATTATTAAGAAATTTGGGAAACAATTCCCAACATGTTTCCTAATACTGTTACCTATATACTTGTTAAAATTCAATAGAGTGGAGCACATATTTTTGTAAACTGTAAACAATACTGTCCATGTCATATGGTTTGATCTCCTATTTTCCTTTGCCCCACTGGATCTACTACATCACCCTCTGCAGGAAAGGGAATGTTATTACCAAGTAGTCCCAAGGATTTCCACGAGCAAATTGGAAGGAAAAATTGCCATAAAGACAGTAAGAATTCAAGATCCTAAAATTCCCCAAGTCACACAGGTTCCTGATCTTTTAGAGAAAAAAAGGTTGGCAAAACTATTATTCTCACTTCAAATCTAACTGTAGCCTACTTATCTAAATAAATTATTATTGAAACATAGCAATGCCCATTCATTTACAAAATGTTTATGGCTGCTTTCTCATTGTATCAGCAGAGTTAACTACTGCAACAGCCTAAAACATTGACCATTCTGTCTGGCAAAATATTGCCAAGATGGTAAGTAACAAAGGATATGAAATCATTAAAACAGCCCAAAAGTAGGCAGCAGCGGGGCGGGGGGAGCAAGAACAAATAGCAATGTATGTCTATACCCCAAATTATCAACAATAGCTTTAAATATAATATTTTTAAATTGTTGGATTAGATCAAAGAAGTAGGCGCCAACTACATGCTACAAAAAATCTTAAACATAAAGACACTAAACTAAAAGGATGGGGACAATACAACCTTTAAACAATTAAAAGATAAACTATATTAATATTGTATAAAGTAGATTTCATAGTAAATAGTACTGTCAGAGGAAGAGATGGCTATTTCACAGTGGCAAAGAAAAAATTATATGAAGACATAATATTAAATGCTTATGCACTAAGTATGTCAGATTTACTGGGAAAAAAGTATACTACAAGGGAAAATAGTCAAATCCATAAGTATGGTTAGATAATTTCAACACATGCCCCTCAAAAATTGTCAGATGAGTAGAGGGAAAATCTGTAACAATACAGATTTCAGCAATAGCACCAAAAACCTTGGCCTAAGTGCCACTTGTAAAATCGCCACCAAATAAGCAAGGAACACTTACTGAGACTGACCATATTCTAGGCCTTAAAACAAGCCTTAAAGCAGTATTCAAAACATGTAAAGTATGCTCTCTGACCACACTAGGATGAGATCAGAAATCCATAAAAGAAATACTTCTGGAATACCAGAGAATATTTGAAAACTAAGTAACACACTTTGAAATAATCCAGGGGTAAAAGAAGAACTCAAAAAAGAAATTAAAAAATATTTTTAAGGGCCTCCCTAGTGGCACAAGAGGTTAAGTCCCAGCTCTATGAAGCAATCCGCAAGAGCCGCTGTAGCACAAGTCCGACACCCGGCCAGGGAGCTTCGCACATGGCACAGCAGAACTCTCCTATCTCGCTTGCTGCTCCCCTTAGCAGTATACTTCAGTGGATTCACCTGTTCTGCTCCCCACTCTGTTGCTGGTGAATCCTCTCACCGCCCCCCCCACCCACCTCTGGCTTACACACCCCAGTTCTTATATGCATGAATAAATTTAAAAATATAATAATCACTACATGAGTAACCTTCTGGGAATGGAGAAGGATGAGGAGGACAAGGAGGAGAAAATGCCATAGTGAGGCACAAAGATATATTGAGGAGTCTACCCAAACATTCCACCTGTATTGAGACCAGTTCTACAAGGTAAGGAACTTCCTATTCCAGAACCTCCAACAGAATATTCTCTGGATTCATCTCATGAGGACAAGGGTGAGCCGACCTGTTCTACTGTTCCATCAGCATGCAGTGATCCAGATTTTCACTGTGGTGCATCATCAACCCCACACAGACTAACACAGGAAGAACTAAATGACCTGGTTCATGATTTGGACCTATCCAAGAACAAGGCAGAATTGCTAGGATCAAGACTCCAACAATGGAATCTTCTAGAAGATGATGTCACAATTACTTTCTATCAAAAGCACCACTTCTTCAGAAAGGAAAGTACTCTGGTATTCTGTTCCGATATTGAAGGCCTCATGAATTCCTTAGAAATCACTCATGAGCCACAAGAATGGAGACTATTTCTAGACTCTTCAAAACTAAGTCTTAAGGCTGTGCTTTTGCACATGGAACAGTCTTCCATCTCTTCTATTCCTGAATAGCTGTACAAGAGACAAGCGAAGAAATCTAAGTAGTCTATGGCTTGATTTTTTACGGGTATTAACCATAGGCCTATTACTATTGGTATGCATTTTGTGACATAAACATCAATTTATTGCAGATTATTAAAAAAAACCTAGAGCCAAAATTAGAATTTGACTGTCATATTCGTGTTGAGCACATACAAATTGATAGGAAATGACTAATTTTATTTCAGTAACATGACTTTTATAAAAATTTGTTGACCAGTTGTTAACTATGTTGATTTCATATAAAATAGGTTTTTAGAAAGGAAGTACAATAGGAAGAAATAGCATTTACAAATCCATTTGCAGTCAACAACAAACTTCCAAAATATGGGAATAAAAACTCACAGAAAATAGCAATAGAAAAGTAAGTTATAGGAAATAAAATTATGAGTAAAAACTTTGAAGAAATGAAAAACACTATCAACCATAGAGACCAATTAGACATTTATGACAGTCCACCCAAACACAGAAGAATACAGTTTTTTCAAGTGCATATAGTTCACTATCTGACAGAATATGTTCTCAATACACAAAGTTTTAAGCTGGAACTCAGTAAGACAGTTAGGAAAATCCTAAAATATCAGAAATGTAAATAGAATACACTCAAGTATCTCATAGATCAAACAAAAATCTTCTAGACATGTTTAAAACACCTTCAGCTCAATGCAAATGAAGACATGCCATTTTGCAGTGTGTGACATGTGGTCAGATCAGTGATTACCATGAAATCTACAGTACTAAAAATTACACATTTGAGTTTCCACCTTAAAACTTGAAGTAAACTATAACATTACTGAGAGAAATATGACCAAATAAGTGGAGGAAAAATACTATGCTCATGGATACCAGAAGACTCCATATTGTTAAGATGGCAATTTTCTCTAAATCTGTTGAATGCAATTCCAATCAAAACCACGTAAGACTTTTTTAATGGAAATTGTTAAGCTGATTCTAAAATGTATAAGGAAATGCATATTAACTAGACTGGTCAATTTTCTAATTCAAGTCTTACTGTTAAAACCAGACTAGCCAAGAGAGAGTGGTATTGGTGTATAGACTGATTCCCAGTCAGGGGTGATGTGCACCCCCATACTTCCAGGGACACTTAGTAATATCTGGAGATAATTCTGGCTATTGTAATCTAAGGGGTAGAAGTGTAGGAGACTGCTAAATATCCTACAGCACACAGGATAATTCTCCACAACAAAGAAGTTTCACCTCCCCATGTCAATAGCAGGAAGGGTGAAGAACAAGGGATCAATAGAACAGAAGGAAGAGTCAAGAAACTGCACTCACAAGGCTAAATGATTTCCACGAGGTTGTTAAAATAACACTGAAGAAAAGGATACTCTTTCTTTACAAACAGTGCTGAAATAAATGGGTCAGTGGAAGTAAAAAAAACTGATTCTCTCTCCTCACATCATACCCTCAAATAAATAAAAAACAAAACACAGATCACAAACATAAAACTTCTTAGAGAAAATATGGGAGAAAAATATCTGTGACTTACAATTAGTCAAAGATTTCTTGGATACAACATCAAACACATGATCCATAGAAAGAAAAAATGATAAATTTTAGTGCGGCAAATTAGGTTTCTTTCATCTGAAGACAGTATCAGGAAAGTGAAAGGAAAACAAATACTGTTAGAACGTATTTCATGATGCTCTTATCTGGAAAAGGCCTTACACCTAGAACTTATGCAAACTTCTTACAACTTAAAAATACAGAGACACTAAAAAGACTAAAAAATATACTTCACAAGAGGAAACATAGAAATAGCACATAAGCACAAGAAAAAAACCTCTTACGATTAATACTATTCAGATAAATGAAATAAAATTAGAAACCATTCCCCATTTTTAAAAAAAGGGCTAAAATTAAAAATACTGACAATAGTAACTACTCAGAGGACCCATATCTCACACATCTGTATCCACTATGATAATGAAAGATGAAGAGACTCATGAAAACAGATAGTTGATTATAAAGTTAAACATACACTTATCAGGGCCTCCGTCATGGCACAACGAGTTAAGCCGCAGCACTATGAAGCTGTCTGCAGCCACTGCAGCACGAGTTAAATCCCCAGCCAGGGAGCTTCCCACATGGCACAGCAAACCTCTCCTGCCTCACCCGCTGCTCCCCTCAGCAATGTACTTCAGTAGATCTGCCTGTTCTGATCCGCATTCTGTCTCTGGTGAATGCTCTCACCATCCCACATCTCTGGCCTACACACTCCAGTTCTTGTATGCGTTAAGTAAATACATAAATCTCATAGTGGTTTTGATTTGCATTTCCTTGATTATAAGTAATGTTGAGTATTTTTTCATGTATCTGTTGGCCATTTCCTTTTCTTCTTTGGAGAAGTGCCTTTTTAACTCTTCTGCCCATTTTTTGACTAGGTTATTGGCTTAGTTTTTGTTGAGTTGTGTGAGTTCCTTGTAAATTTTTGTTATTAGTCCTTTATCAGATGTATTGTGTGCAAAGATCTTTTCCCAGTTGGTAGGGTGTCTGTTTTGGTTAATGTCTCTTTTGCTATACAGAAGCTTTTTATTTTGATGTAATCCCATCTATTTATCGTGTCTTTCACTTCCTTTGCTTTGAGGGATGTGTCTTTCAAGATTTTGCTGAGATGTATGTAGTGTAGAGTTTTGCCAATATTTTCTTCTATACATTTTATGGTTTCAGGTCTTATATCCAGGTCTTTTATCCATTTTGAATTGACTTTTGTGCAGGGTGTGAGGTAGTAGTCTAGCTTCATTTTTTTGCATGTGGCTGTCCAGTTTTCCCAGCACCATTTATTGAATAGCCTGTCCTTGTTCCACTGCATTTTCTTTGCTCCTTTGTCAAAGATTAGTTGTTCAGAGATATGTGGCTTTAATTCTGGGTATTCTATTCGGTTCCATTGGTCTTTCTGTCTGTTTTTGTTCCAGTACCATGCTGTTTTAATTAGTATGGCTTTGTAGTATAGTTTGAAATCAGGGAGTGAAATTCCTCCTTTTTCTTTCCTTTTAGTTAGTACGGCTTTAGCTTTGCGAGGTTTTTTGTGGTTCCATATGAATTTCATCAGTAGTCAATCTATTTCTTTGAAGAATGTCATTGAGATTTTTATTGGGATAGCGTTAAATCTGTAAATTGCTTTTGGTAGGATTGCCATTTTGATAATGTTAATCCTTCCAATCCATGAGCAAGGGATGCCTTTCCATCTTCTTGTGTCTTCTTCTATTTCTTTCAACAGAGTTTTGTAGTTTTCTTTGTATAAGTCCTTTATGTCTTTTGTTAGATTTATTCCCAGATATTTGATTTGTTTGGTTTCGATTTTGAAGGGGACGGATTTCTTAATTTCTTCTTCTTCAGATTGGGTGTTTGCATATAGGAAGGCTACTGATTTTTGTGCATTGATTTTGTATCCGTGAGGATGGCGCACATTAAAAATACAGGCAACAACAAATGCTGGAAAGGATGTGGAGAAAAAGGAACCCTTCTACACTGCTGGTGGGAATGTGAACTGGTCCAACCACTATGGAAAGCTGTATGGCGATCCCTCAAACTGCTAAACATGGAGCTTCCATATGACCCAGCAATACCACTTTTGGGAATTTACCCAAAGGACACAAAAACACTAATCTGAAAGGATACATGCACCCGTATGTTCATTGCGGCACTGTTCACAATAGCAAAGGCATGGAAGCAACCCAGATGTCCAAAAATAGATGATTGGATCAAGAAGATGTGGTACATATACACAATGGAATACTATTCAGCATGGAAAGAAGATAAACACATGCAATTTGCAGCAACATGGATGGAATTAGAGGGGATCATACTCAGTGAAATAAGCCAGAAAGAAAAAGAAAAATATCAAATGGTTTCACTTATAACAGGACTATAAGGAAACCAAATAGGAGAGGGACACTCAGAGAGAGGGAGGAGGGGAGAGCGGGGGGAGGGGAGGGTAAGGGCACAAAATGGAATAGAAAAGAATACAAGGGACCATGGAGATGGATCACAGGTGAATTGGTGGTGGGCTACCTATGGGGAATACAAAATGTAAAAGACATAAATAACAATAAAAATATATATTAAAAAATAAATACATAAATCTTTATAAAAACATTCACTTATCATATGATCCAGTAATTCCATATGCAACTATTTATGAAAAAATAAAAACACAAAACACAAAATAAAAACATTTTCTGTAAACGTTCACAACTTCCCCAAACCTTAAGCACTCTAAATGTGCAAGAACAAGAGATTTAAAAATGTGTTGTATGTCCATACGCTAGAATACCACTCAACAATCAAATGTATAATTTAGTAATACATGTAACCAATCATATGATGAATCTCCAGAAACATTACACTGAACCAAAGCAGCTACACACCAAAAAATGCATACTGCTTAATTTAATTAACTTGAAAGTACAGTATCAAAATAATGGACAGTAAGGATGTATGTTGGTGGCTGCTTGGGGGTAGAGGTTGTTGAAGGGGATAGCCATATAGGGACATGAAAGAATTTCTGGGATTGATGGAAACATCCTGCATCTTGATTGTGACTATGGATATATGGGTGCATGCATTCCTCAATAATGGGTGCCTTTACTGTATGTACACCATACACCAAAAAGTTGATAGGCTTCGGGACATGGCAGAAAACAAAATAAATGCATACCCTAGCTCTCCTGCTAGTCTTTATTCAAATGAGGACTTGTAACTCTAATGGGTAGACAATGGAAGGTAAAATATTTAAAATGTGTGTGGTTGCTATTGGCTATTTTTGACAAGGCCTTACAGGAAAAGAAATGACTTACGAGTTTCTGAAATGCCCATAATTTTTTTTAAATTGTAGCCAGAGTAACATTTCTGTAATGCAAATCTGACAAATGTCACTTCTCTAGCTCATGCAATGTGGCCTTTATGGTCTTTTCTATGTCATAAATGATCTGTTACAAACACAGCAGAAATCAAAAGAATAATCAGAGACTACTAATAGCAGTTATATGCAAACAAGTTCAACAATCTAGAAGAGATGGACAAATTCCTAGAATTATACAAATATCCTAAGCTAGATCAAGAAGAAGTAGAACACCTAAACAGACCAATTACAAGCAGTGAAATTGAAACAGCAATCAAAATCCTCCCCAAAAACAAAAGCCCAGGACCAGATGGTTTCACAAATTAATTCTACCAAAAGTTCAGAAATAAACTAATGCCTATCCTACACAAAGTCTTTCAAAAAATTGAGAAGAAAGGAATACTACCAAATACGTTTTATGAAGCCAACATAACCCTAATACCAAAACCGAACCAGGACAACACACAAAAAAGAAAACCACAGCCAAATCTCTCTAATGTACACAGATGCAAAAATCCTCAATAAAATTTCAGCTAATAAATCCAACAATGCATCTAAAAGATAGTTCACCAGGACCAAGTGGGATTTATTCCAGGGGCACAAGGATGGTTCAACATCAGAAAATCAATCAATGTAATACAACACATCAACAAAAAGAAAAATAAAAACCATATGATCATATCAACAGATGCTGAGAAAGCATTTGGCAAAGTCCAACATCCATTTATGATTAAAGTCCTCAAAATTCCAGGGATAGAAGGAACATACCTCAACATGATAAAGGCCATATATGACAAACTCACAGCCAGTATCATTCTCAACGGTGAAAGGCTGAAAGCCTTTCCCCTGAAATCTGGGACAAGACGAGGATGTCCAATGTCACCACTGCTTTTCAATATAATGCTGGAAGTTCTAGCCAGAGCAGTAAGACAAGAGAAAGGCATACAAGGAATCCAGATAGGGAAAGAAGAAGTAAAGCTATCACTATTTGTAGATGCTATGATAATATACATAGAGAACCCTAAAAGCTCCACAGAAAAACTAATCAAGATAATCAATTTAGTAAAGTAGCTGGATATAAAATCAACACACAAAAGTCAGTAGCCTTACCATATGCAAACAATCAATCAGAAGAAGAGGAAATCAAGAAAGCCACCCTTTTTACAATTGAAACAAAAAAAAAAAATTAAATACCTGGGAATAAACGTAACAAAAGAGGTGAAGGACCTATACAAAGAAAACTATAAAACATTATTAAAAGAAATAGAAGAAGACACAAAGAAATGGAAAGACACCCCCTGCTCATGGATTGGAAGAATTAACATTATCAAAATGGCCATACTACCAAAAGCAATTTAAAGATTCAACGCTATTCCAACAAAATCTCAGTGACATTCTTCAAAGAGATAGAACGAATACTGATGAAGTTCATATGGAATCACAAAAAACCTTGAATAGCCAAAGCCATCCTGACCAAAAAGGATAATGGAGGTATCACCCTCCCAGACTTCAAACTATACTACAAAGCCATAATAATTAAAACTGCATGGTACTGGAACAAAAATAGACACAGATCAATGGAATCGAATAGAGGAATCAGGAATTAATCCACATATATATGGAAAATTAATCTTTGATGAAGGTGCAAAGAATATGCAGTGGAACAAGGACAGTTTGTTCAACAAATGCTGCTGGGAAAACTGGACGAGTACATGCAGAAGAATGAAACTAGACTACTATCTCACGCCATGCACAGAAACCAATTCAAAATGGATAAGAGACTTGGACATAAGACCTTAAACCATAAAATATACAGAAGTAAACATAGGCAAAACAATAGAGGACATCCACCTTAGTTACATTTTTAAAGACACATCCCTCAAAGCAAAGATAGTGGAGGAAAAGATAAACAGCTGGGATTACATTAAACTAAAAAGCTTCTGTACAGCAAAAGAGACATTAACCAAAACAAAGAAATAGGCTACTGACTGGGAAAAAAATTTTGCGCTCCATAGAACACACAGGCACTGATCACAAAAATCTACAAAGAACTCACATGACTCACAAAAACAAAGCAAAAAATCCCGCCAAAAAATGGGCAAAAGAACTTAAAAGACACTTCTCCAAAGAAGAAGAGCAAATGGCCAACAGTCATATGAAAAAATGTTCAACATCCCTCATAGTCAGGGAAATGCAAATAAAAACCACATGAGATACCACTTTAGACCAGTGAGAATAGTATATATCAAAAAAACAGGAAACAACAAATGTTAGTGAGGATGTGGGTAAAAGGGAACTCTCCTTCACTGCTGGTGGGAATGCAAACTGGTCCAACCACTATGGAAAGCTGTATGGCGGTTCCTCAAACTGCTAAAAATGGAGCTTCCATATGACCCAATAATAACACTTCTGGGAATCTACCCAAAGGACACAAAAACATTAATCCAAAAAGATACATGCAGCCCTATGTTTATTACAGCACTGTTTACAATAGCTAAGATATGGAAACAACCCAGATTCCCAAAAATAGATGATTGGATCAAGAAGATGTGGTACATATACACAATGGAATACTATTTAGCATTCAAAAAAGATAAACACATGCAATTCGCAGCAATATGGATGGAGCTAGAAGGGATCATGCTCAGCAAAATAAGTCAGAAGGAGAAAAACATCAAATGGTTTCACTTATAACAGGAATTTAGGGAAAACAAATAAGAGAGAGACATTCAGTGAGGGAGGGGGAGGATTAGGGCTGAGAACAGGGGAGAAAACAGCACAAGGGACTATGGTGATGGTTCATGGGTGAATCGGTGGTGGGTAACCTACAGGGAATACACGATAATGTAAAAGATATAAATAACTATATATATAATATATATTATATATATAACTATATATATAATATATATAGAGAGAGATTGCTCTGTTACTTGGCAATCTCAATTGCCTCACCATCCCCCCAAATATCTATATGCTATCCTTAGAAGGATTTTGAATATGCTATTGCCCCGCCTCTCAAGCTACATTCCTCAGATCCATGAATCTCAAGAATCCAATAAGACTTGCCTTACTCAATATGGAGTGTTTGTATCCTCACCTAGTGTATGATCACAAGCTCAGCATAACACCATGACTTACCTTGCTCCTTCTGCATGATTTTGCTATTTCACATCATCAGTGTCCTCTGCTTAGCACTATGTCTACCTCACTGTTGTATCTACGCATCCCAGCAGAGTGCCTGTCTTATAGAAGACCTTTATTAAACAAGAAGGGGAGGGAGGGACTTATGTAACAAAAGTGGACCAAGGTAAAAATTTTTAAATTAAGGTTGACTTTGCAAATATCAGACACAAATATTTTCCAAGACAAAATATGAACTGCAAATAAATGGCCTTTACTACAGACTAGAAAACCTGAGTCCTAGTCCTGGTCCTAGTCCTAGCCCTAGCCCTAGCCTAGCCCTAGCCCTAGTCCTAGAATAACAAAGATGGCAATGCAGCCAATATCAACTAAACACCTTGGATGTACCACGTCTATTCTGAGTTCTATGCAAACTTGATGTTATATAATACACATAACAATCCTAAGAGGTAGGCATTATCTGAGTTTACATTTTGTACCTGAGAAAAATGAGGCACAGAGAGGTTAAGGGACATTCCGTAGCATACCTAGTTAAGTACAATGCCAGGAATCATTTCAGACAGTGACTCCAGAGCACAAGCTGATAACTACTCTGTGTTGATTTACCTTTCCCTTAAATTCTTATTTTTGAAAAAGAATACATGCACTTATACATGCGAATGAACTACATTATTCCTAAAGAACATTCCAACTGCTATTTTTGTTAAATGTACTTATTTCAAATTTCAAATGGTATCTCAAGATACATGATTTGAAAATAAAAGGTGCGGGGTCACCACTTCTACTTTACATGATTTCACTTACTCATCAAGTCTCCCTTCAGGTTCTCGGGTTTTCATACAATATTTCATAACCCTGAACGGCTACTGATCTTCTAAATGTCCTATGGCAGTGGGAGTGCTTTTCACCTACCATTTTTCACATGATGAGCATGGAATGTCCTTTTGTTTATTTAAGTAATTTTTAATCTCTCTCAGCAATATTTTGTAGTTTTCAGTACGCAAATCTTTCACCTCCTTAGTTCATTTATTCCTAAGTGTTTTATTCCTAAAGATGCTATTGTAATTAATCATTTTATGTTTTATTGTTCATTGCTGATATACGGAAACACACCTGAGTTTTGTATACTGATCTTTTAACCTGCAATTTTGCTGACTTTTGAGATGGCATTATGAGAAAAAGACAAATGTTCAACAATGAATTCACAAAAAAGATTATTCACAAACAACAAATTATAGATAATGAAAAAGGTTAGAAATTTGGAGACCTGTAGGAAAACCAACTTCTGAGTCTCAACTTATTAACAACTGAGAAAGCCTTCAACTGTGGGATCCCCAGACCACCTTATTCTCAGGGATGTTGTCTTGGTGCTCAGAGTTCCTGCTGATCAGGCTAAAACATAGTGTCAGGCAGGGGGCTCTCACCAGGGCAAAAGTCCTGGTAATGAGGAACATACTGGGAAACCAGTATATGCTGAAAAAAACAGGCAGACTTTATGGCCAGATTAGCAGAGCAAGGTAGACTAACTTAGCAGAAAGTTAAGTGAGAACAGGAACTAGAGATAGGATGATTTGATCACTAGAAACAATGGAGCCCCCCAGGCCACAGCCCCTATTCACTCCTCACAAGCTTGTGCCAGACAACTAAGCATCCCCTACACACACCCCCATCACATACATTCCGCCACATACTTGCCCACCTTCCCTGAACCTGATCCTCAGTAAAGGTGAGACTGTCCTTGCAAAGGGGCTCCACTTCCTGAGGCGCAAGCCCCTCCAGGGCTCTCTCTCTCGTTAATTTGAGTTGTCTTTCCTCAGTCCAGCGCGCTGCCACCCCTCGAGGCAACATTTAACAACAATGACTAACTAAATTCATCCTCCCAGCAAGCATTAAGCTGAGCATATGTTAGACACATCTAATCAAGACTCAATGAAGCAAACTATCTCCAAGTGTAAGAGGGTGGTCCCCAGGAAAAAGGGGGTGTTCCAGGTTCCCTGCCCCACTCTAGGGAGGGTGAAGCTGAGCAGGAGAGATAAGGTGGAAAAGAGAGAAGGAGAAACAGAGGAGAGAGAGGAAGAAAGGGAGCAGGATGGAGGCCAGAAGCACAAGGAGCAGAGAGACATGTGAGGAAGCTGCGCTGGCCGGGACTGATTGAGACAGATGTGGGCGAGAGACCCGCGGGGAGGTTAACGATGGCAATGTGGATCTTGACTTTGATTTTGCTCTTTTCTTCATAGACTTGTCTGCTTCTGACCCTTTTCTATGGGTCCCTGCCGAAAGGTGCTTTAGACTTATGGCAGGCTTTCGGGCCTTGCTTTGGGCCAATCCCATTTGGGTGGACTTTTGCCCACGAGGTGATGGGTAACTTTGGGTGCTTATTTAGAAACTATATTCTTTGTCTTTTCTGTATTATCACACTAATTGTATTAAAGTTTCTTTTCCACTTAAGGTCTTAAATGTTTTATCTTGATGTGGCAGATGGCAGAACCTATTGAGAACGGGCAGGTTTGGGGGTTCTGGGGTGCCCCTCTCCCTGCTCTGTAGCACAAGCAGAGACACAGAGGCTGTGACCATCCTGGCTGTGACCTGGATCAAAAGGTTTGGAGAAAAGAGACCACTAGGATTTCTTCAACCAGGTTTGACAACTAAACTTATCTTTGAGGATGGAAAGCACAACACACACACTAAATCTAGGAAATAGATTGCTGAAATAACTGGAGTTGCCTTTGAGAAATGGAGCTGAGAGTTATTAAAATGAGAAGCCAAAAGAACCAATAACCTGAACTGGGAGTATTTGCTACCTAAAATGACTATGGCTTCTAATTTCCTAGACAGGAAACCAAATGAGAAATGGTCTCAGCCCTACTAATGACATTAAACAAAGCAACAAATTAAAAACCTCCAAGATCAAAGAAGACTGCACCAGACACCCTGCCCCTCACCCCTAAAGAGAGCCACAGTAAATTAAAGAGCAGGCCCCCTCCATGGCAGAAGTGGTGCTCTTTAATCTGTTCAGTGAGATTTCAGAACTGCTGCATACAAGTGACAGCAGTGGCCCCCAGTTCTTCACCTTTTCAGCTGACATGTTGATGGCAAGTGACCCTGTCTGTGTCTCGTCACAGTGTGCCCGATATACCGAGAGTAAAATTTAGGTTATAGTGTCTGGCTTTCTGTCACAAAGGACTGTATGTCTGGACAGACTAGCACATCATTCTCCACTTTTCACCCAGAGATCTTGGAATTCTGAACTTGAGGCCATACCTGGACAGAACTTTTGGATTTTCTCCCATGGGGACAGGATGGAGACTCTGAACTTGTGAACGAAAGTGCAGACTATGACATATTAGTGTTGTCAATCAAATGTTTCCTGTTCTTTCCTTTTAGTTCTCAGGTACCTACCTGGCCCCAATATGATTTGGTGGCACACAAGTGTAAATAAATAGGGAGTAGAAAGGCCATTTCCAGACCAGAATACTAAGTGACTGGGAAGACATCTGACTCTCCCTCACTCTGAAATGCCGGCAGTCATGCAAAGGAACTACACCATCCGCTAGTTCCTAGGGTGAGGACCATGTGGGCCCAAATCCCAAGACCACCCTCAAGGCAGATGTCATGTTCAGGACATGACCCGGCCTCCTGGCTAAAATATCACCTTATATTGTTTCACAGTTCTATGGCATTAATTGTTTCCTGTGATTTTTCTATCCATTTGCAAAATCATATCCTTTATACCTCTGACAACCTAGTATTTCACCATCCAAAAGAGTATAACTGTTCCATCAAATTTATGAAATAATCCATGACGTTGAAAAATATTTAACTGAATCCAATCTTGGGGATGGGGTGGTATACTTACAAATCTCCACGGAAATTCTATACCTAATCTTGTTTTCCTCTCAGCATATTTTCTCTCAGTGATATAAAATAGATCCATTACATAAAGTTGATTTTCTTTTCACCTACCACATTTTATGTTATTCAAAATGGTTGCTGTGAACTTTTTGCATATCTTATCTATACTGTGCTATATGGCTATATACTCTTCAACAGATTTTTTAATATGAATCACTAATCATGTCTTTCATGCCTTCTAACACATTAAATCAGGAAAAGAAAATTCAAATAGAAACCAGCATCTACGTCTACACACAACCAAAGGTAACTCAAACATAAATAAGGACTTGAAAAGATTTAAATATTATTTAGAAATCTTATGCCCTAAAAATCCTTTCATATGCCATAATACATTTACACTTACCCCTCCATTTCTGTTATTTGATGAATAATACTATAACCCAGATATCCACAAAAGAATTACCATTAATGTGGGGGAGACCCACATACTTTAGGCCCTGAGTCCTATTTTTAGTCTATCATAAAATTCCCAACTATAACACTGGGTTTACATAAGCATATTTTTTCCTCCAAAATAACCAAGGAAAGTAAATGGCATGAAACTGAATAAACAGTTTTAGAATTCTCGGGGGAGGGGAGTCAGAAGAAAAGGGTAAATATGTGATGGCTGTGCAGTTCTGTTACCTGAGTATTCAACAACTCCTCACACTTGTGTGCTTGTTTCTCAATTGCAGAAATGTATTGCTTTTCAATAGCTTCTACTTGTTGCTTAACTGAAGACTGCAGTAGTGCCTAAAAACAAGCAGAAAAAGTCATTTGGATCATAGACAACACTCAGCGCCTACTGTGGGAAATGCATATTTTGCTTGACAGTCCCACATATCTGAAACATGATATGATTCTGGTTATAAAGCACACAGTTGTGCACATCAAGCACATGCATCTGTCATGCTAAGCTTTCACGTCTGGTTTTTCTTTGCTACACCCAAGACTACAGGTTTGGGGCTCAAGTGTTCCTTCCACACACCTTCCCTAGTAAAGCCACGGCAGAGAAGATGATAAAGAGGGTGAGCAGTTCTATTAAATATAAATTCAGTTTAGGAAGACCACACAGGATGAGGAGCGTATGAAAGCTGCTGAAAAAGAAAAAGAAAAAAAAAAAACCCAGACATATTTCACTGGCTGACAAAACTCCACATCCTCTCGGCGCACTGTCACATCCCACGGGCCAAGCATGACCGTCAAGACCACAAGTCAAGTAAAAGCAGATGGAAACTCTGAGCAATTTCCAACATAAAATAACTGCCCCCCAGGAAGTTCATGCCCCTGCTGTGAAGAGGTGTGAGTCCAAGTGTGCAAGTTGGACTCACAGGCGGTCCCCTTAAAAGTCAGCAAGCTTGGGGAACCGGACACACTAAGTGGGCAGGGTGTAAATACCAAAGCCTCAGTGAAAAACCCCAAAGACTGCTCACTCGCTCTGAGGGCAATCGGAGGGGTAGCAGAGGACCTCCCACCCCCCCACTTCCCTACTGGAGATGCTGCGAATATTAGCATCTTTGCCCCCCCACCTTTTTTTAAAGCATTCTATGCTATACTTAACATGCTCCCAATATTATCTTACATGCTATTTATAAAGCCTAAATCATTTAAAAATATGCACTCAACCATACACATAAGAGCTCTTTAGCAGATATTCTATTTTTGAAGCTTTATCTGGATAATAAACTACTCATAATCAAAATGGTAAGTTGAAACAGGCACGTCTTATAGAAAACAGACCTTTGGCACATTCACCAAGAGAAAAGTAAGCCAAATTTTTAAAATAATCTTTGTTTTGAAAATAGATTTACTTGGTTGGAAACAACATGTATTAAGAAGCTAAATAAATATGCATCTATTTTAAAAAATTGAGACAAAAATATTTCTGAAACCTCTGGATCCGTCTCAAATTTTCAAATAATTAGCTTTCTTTTGCAAATGTTAGCCTGTGTGGTGATGCCACTACTCCTGCAATTCAACAGTTGTCACTCTGAGGCTTCATAGTGACTAGTAAGTTGGCAAAGGGAACAAAAAGCTCTGACTGAGGTTTAACCCCAATGTAAAGAACTGCTCAGCCCTTCACTCTGACACCACAATTCCCCTTCACCGTCTCCTCAAATGATTTGTTCATGCAAGGCTGCACAGTTTAACCTCTCATACTCTGACTAGATAGTGTAAAGTTCTAGCAAAGTATACTAATTGTAGAACTTCAGAAATGTAAAGAATTTTATATTTACAGACAGTTCCCTTGGATATATTTACAGCATCTTTCGTATGGAAAGAAATGCCATTTTCTGGGATACAACCGAATCGTACTTAGTGGAATAAGCTGTGTTCATTTCCCTCCAGTGCCATGGTCCAAAGAATCCCATAATTTAAATACCCAAATGTGAATTCTAATAGATTTGTTCTTTTGGAGAGCAGGTAAGTTAATGAAAGAAATAATATCTTGTCACCATAATTAAGAATCATTTAATTCTTAGTCATTTTGTCCTCTAGTGATTGCTTTATATACCACATATCTCAGTTCTTCCCGACCTTCATGAAGGTAAGTACTGACATAGTGAATCAAGTAAGACTCCAAGCTTTGGGTAAGGAGCCTTTCATAGAGCTCAACCCCTCCATCTTAGTCCCATATGATTACTTAAATTCACACATCTGCGAAAAGGAAATGTAGGTAGGTTCCAGGAACTGAGTATTTTTTTAAGTCTGTCCACATGGACTTAAGTCTACTGTTGAGGTGAAAACTTTTCCAGATAACCACACACCATAGTTCTATGCAGGAGTCTAGCAGACTAATGTAAGGTGTCCAAGGCTGCTGTTAAGGACTCAGCACTCTCCATACAGAACAGTGAACAGGTAAAAATACCTGGAGTTAAGGGGGGAGGCCAAATAGTAACTCACAAAATAAGAAAACCAGGCAGGTGCCAGATAAAGACCTTGTATGCCATAACAAAACTGATTAAAAATTGAGCCAATAAAAGTGGTGATTTCCACAAACTATCCTAACAACTGGAAGACTAACAATTACGGACACAAATACACTAGTCACCTGCTTTTATGACTTGATCATTACTGAAGTGGGTATTTTCTTTTCCAATGTAATATACCATAATTTCTCATATATTGTAAGTGTAGCAATGAACATTACTCTTAATATGCCCCTGAAATATATTTATTCTCCCTATATAACTGCCTTTTCAGATGTCAGAGACATACAAAAGCCTTCTCTGGGGCCTATAAGAACTTATAAAAAGATATATGAAAGAACTATTTCATTTATAAACAAAACTATTCTCAGCACACAGAAAGCATTATGATTATTACAGTATATAAAAGCAGAAAACAGAGGTGTGTACAGGCATTCTGCAATGAAAAGAATGCTACCAAAGGCCTGGAATGCTTTCTTGATTTTCAACACATTTACGTTTTAGCCTCAGTTTTAGCAGAGATTCTCTATATCATCCCATGGAGCTTAAAATCATCTTCCTCATGAGGTTCACATACTAGCTTGAGGGATGCAGAAACATGCTGTGGTTAAGAAATACATTCCTAAATGGCCCAAGAAGATACCTTGGAACCCAGAATTGAATTCTGCTTCCTCCTGTCTGGTTCCCTGTTTGTCTTAGCTGTTCTAACCTGCTAAGGCAGATTTCTCTCCATTAACTAAGGGCTTATCCTATTTTTATCAACCACATAATTATGTATTCATTCTTCATTTAACCACCATTTCCTGAATGCACATTTCATTCCAGACACTGTTCTAGGTACTGGGGATACAGTGTGAACAAAAATAAATGAGCCTGGACCTTCTGAACTTGCAAAATGGCAGGGGAATGCCATTTCTGGTGGCATTCCATGCTATGGTGAAAATAAAAAGGGATAAAATGAAAGAGAATGATGGAGGAGAAAAACTGCAGAGAACACCGTCAAGAAAAGGCTCCCTGAAGTGTAGCAGACGGAATTTAGAAATCACAAGTGAAACAAACTTGGTCAGATACAAAATCTGGGGGAACAACATTGCCATCAAAGGGAAAAGTGCAAAGTTCTAAGTGGGAATCGGACCAATGTGTTCAAGAGCCAGAAAAAGAGTAGAACAGATCATGGGAACCTGGGAACTGCATTAAATGCTAGAGCGACACCAGACTTTGGTCCTTAAACCCATCAAACTTCTTACCTTAAGGTCTGGGTCTTACTGAATCATATGCCTAAAATGGGAGCAGGGATCAGAAGAGTAGGTCAAAGATTACAGTGTGTAGTCAAGGAAAGGCATCTGAATTCCATTCTAATTGCAGTGAGTAAGCCCGAAAGGCTTTAATCAAGGTTTCTATACTCTGATATACTTTTAATACCTCCAAACATTGCTGCAAGTACTCAAATACTATCTAAATATTCTCCCATCAATGGAGAATTTATGAGAATGAAAATCAGCAGTACTCATTTCTGTGGCTACAGACACACAAAGTAGAAACTTATATTTAATGTACCATGCATGAACATTTTTTCTATTCAGTAGAATTAAGAAAAATGCAATAATACTCTCTGGTAATGAAGGAGTTAATCCTAATAAGAACTAGCTGAGTCTTACTTTTCACAAGAGTGCTATAGACACACTGGAAGTGTATCTATCATGATACTTGAACTTCATCTGGACACTCAACATGCAGTTCTTTCACATACTTAACATTCCTCACTTCATAGTGAACAGACTAGCGCAAAGAATATGAAAATGAAGAGAGTGTGGCCAAGCTGCGGACTGGAATGGGCTCCAACTTGTCATAATGTCCAATGACTCTTGGCTAATCAAGGGTACCATTTGCCATTTGGGGGTCTAAATCATCAATCTGTAGTTTTCTTGGCTTGTAGTTCAGAAGGAGAAACTAATAGTTCCATACACACATGCAAACCGAATACATACATACATATATATAAATATATATGTATTATATATTGGGTGGTCAGAAGTCATGATGCATTTTTGCATAGAAAACAGAGAAAAAATACATCATGACTTCTCCGACAACCCATTCAGGCATCTGCCTAGTGAGCTGGTAATCCCATGGAGGTATAGATGTGGTTGTATTAAATAGAAACATTAGATTACCTCTGAAAACAATATTTATCATTTTTGAACCATTGTGGGGAAATAAACAGAAATAAACCTATCCTTGAGAGGTGACTGAAAAGTACAGTGTGTAAGAAGGAGTATAATCCTCTAGGCAAAGACTTTCACCTGGACTTGAGGTTTTCATGCGTTCAAGATTCACGTGCATACTCAGGGTGAAGTCAGGCAGAAGTCAGACGCCATTCGGAGCTGGGGCGTCATATGTGTGGGCAGAGTGGAGTTCCGTGTTTCTCAAGAGTAAACTACAGATATCTGAGCAGTGATATTGATGGATTTGTTTCTTTTTAGAAAATAGGAAACTGTTACCTAAAATTTGGGGGGATGGATTAAAAATGAAATATTTCTCTCTTTAATAATAAAAAAGGAAAAATAAATGGTCATGTTGGGGCTGCAGAAAATTAATCCTGTTAGAGTACAAGCATTTGAAATTGCAGGGATCCTCAGGTTTTTCTAGGTATTTGAACTACAGTGCAGTGGTACTACATGTTTTTAAAAAGAAAAAGGTTAAATTATGGGTGTAGATATAAACATGGAAATTCAGGACAGCCCAGTCACGCCGTGAAGTGCTCTGGAGGCTGTGAGTGCCAAAGCAAATCTGCCGGACAGGCAGAGGGATGGTTCCTGTGGGCCTTGCTGCTGAGGGATTCTAGAAACACAAGAGTTGCCGCCTCAAACACCACACAAGTCTCCCAGTGAAAATTTCTTTTGTGCCATGGACAACACATTAAAATTAAGACATTTCTAAAATTAAGTACAGCACAGAGGCTCTGCATGTATGCCTTCCAGACACTTTAAACATCTGAGCAGTTGCCATATGGATACACCTCCCCCTCGGATGCCACAATATTGTTCCTTGTGACTTGAATAAGAGCTACATACAGTTTCAGTTAAAAAATACAGAAGGAAAAAAATGGATAGAGAGAAGGAAGGAAGCAGGTGAGACAGTAAAAAGGGAGGGAGGGAAGGAAATAAATCTGACTAAAATAATCTCTTTAGGATCTTACATTGGATTACATGAAGCACCTGGTTATTAAACACTAAAACCTATACATCTCATTTTCTGAAATATCATAGACCACAGGAAAAAAGAACCCCATCTAGATGTTCGAGACTTATTTGGATGAAATACACATATACTGATATTCCCAGGAGGCAGTATAATTTGTTGAGTAGACCTGTGTATCAAGTCTTACATATGTGTGACCAATGTATCGTGTTTTCTCTGTCTCAAATTGCTTATGTGATAAATGGGGAGAATAATAGTTTATTCTCGGCCAGCAATGGAGCAATTCTGTGAAATTACGACAGTTAATTTGTTTTGTTAACATTTCAAGATAGGATTGTTCTAACCATTTGCTGAATTTTGAGAATAAAACTCACTTTTTCATGTTAAATGAGACTCATGCTGTATGCACTTAAGTTAGGATCAACATTTTCTTAATTACTAAGCATTAAGATCATTAAAGTGATGTGAATTTCCTCCCAAATTAATGGAGAGCCATTCCTTAAATACATCTCAAAAAATAGAAAAGATTTTTTTTCACATTCAAAAGCCATCAACATTGAGAAATAGAAGTTTCATTTAATTTTATTAGAAGACACATTGATAAAGGTTAAATTTTTTCTTTTTGTTTTCACTTTGATTTTAAAGAGAATAAAGTTGTGAACTCAGGTGACAATGGAAAATACTTCCACTGGGTTACTTTCCAGAAAGGTGACCCCATGTGACAGAAGTGGTAATGTTTGCTGACAGGTAAAATACCTTAAGTCCACTGAGCTGGACACCAAACAGTCAGAAGTGTAGCCCCACCTGTGGAGCAGGTGCCAGTGTCCCCCCTCCAGTGCCAAGCACTGCTGATGACTCGGTACGGGGGTGAGAGGGAAGGACAAAGCCACCAAAGAGGCTAAGAGGGCTTGTTAATATAATAATTGGTATAAAAACATTTCACTGTTATAAGAGAGAAAAAGTGATGCATGCTGGCTGATAAATAGGTTGTTACAATGAATTACCAACAAAAAAAAAAAAAAAAAAAAAAAAAAAAAAAAAAAAAAAAAAAAAAAAAAAAAAAAAGGCAAGCCAAAATGGGATGATGTTTGAACTTGAGCTTCTGACTATGTGGACTAAATCAGAGTATATTTGTGGATTGTTCCTCCTGTGGGGTTCTTTTCTCATTGCTATAAAGCAATTGAGAATTGATTAGTGAATTGCATGCATGCAAATCAGACCTTTATATTTTAAGTAAATGATCCCACCTCTGGAAAAAATAAAGCTTGGGGAATAAAGATTACTGATACCCACAGAGCAGTGAGAATAAGAATAAATTCACATGGTGCATATTTCTTTGTCAGCTGAATTTTTTTTTTACCCACCATCAGATTCACCCAGAGTTTGATTTTTTTTTCTTACAATCTTGTTCATTTTTGTACATTTTGTTTCTCCCCACAGATGTAGTCCCAATAGCTCACCTGCCAGCATATCACCCATGAACCACAACCATATTCCGTGTGTTCTTCCCTCCCCTCTCCTTGCTGTATGCCTCAGATCTATGGTCAGCTAACTGATTTTGTCATTTTCTTGACCTTCTGTTTGATTTCTCTATAGTCCACATAAGTGAAACCATCCAATATTTATCTTTTTCCTTTTGACTAATCCCTTCCAGCTCCATTGATTTTTGCCACAAATGGCATGAGTTTGTCTTTTTTAGTCACTGAGTAATAGTGGAAATATACCACAACTTTTTGATTGATTTGTCTTTTTAGGGGCATCTGGGTTGTTTCCATATCATGGCTACTGTAAATAGTGCTGCAATAAACATGGGAGCGCAGGTTTCCTTTCAAATTGTTGTTTTTGTTTCCTCTGCATAGATTCCTAGGAGTGGAATTGCTGTATCATATGATAGATCTAATATTAGTGTTCTGGGGACCCTCCAAACAACTTTCCAAAGTGACTTGACCAGCTGAATTTTTTAATGCATGCATATGCCACCTTGCCAAAACAATAAGGTATCTTGAAAATAATCAGGCAAATCGTAATAATTTATCCTTTGCATAAAACCTATAGTCTCATGTATCAAGTTTCCCCAAAGGAGATTAGCTAGAACTTAAGGGTAAAATCAAAATCAGCGTTTTATTTTGAAATTCAGTTGAACACCAATCAGAAATGTGACGGACATCTTAAGATGCTTTTCTCCCAAATGTCAGCAGGTTTCACAAGTCTACTTTTCCTCCTCTGAGTCTTGTTTTATAATTCATAACAGAGAATAAAGTTAACTACTCCTCTCTTAAATCCTTTCAAAGAGGCAAGATATTTTTAAAAATTAAAGATTTTTTGCATAATATTCTCGCTTGAACATAGGAAATTAAGTAGAACATCTACAGGTCATCAGTTTACCTTTTCTACCCCAAAACCTATGGTACACAGTCTTTCACTATTTTGAATATTGATGGTCAATGAAAAAAATAATCGGCAACTTGCATACATCAATTACCTTTTTTCTAAGCCTAATTATGCTTTTCAGCTATCAAATGAAACTGAAAATATTGGAATGAAGACAGACCATGCTGATAATTCAGCTCATCAGAATAATGAAAGATTAAGAAGCATAAGATTGATGTGTTAACTGGAAATATATTCTTTACAGATGCTACTATATATCATTATAATCTATACTATCTAAACTATATATAGTCATTCTTCCAGTCTTATTAGAAGTAGAAACCTGCTGAAACAAATTTAGATAAAACAAAACTGAGAAACTTTTTCAATACTATCTGAACAAGACAAGCCTCATTCAGGTCATCACAGAGCAATACTATTATTATGGATGGAGCATACTTCTGATACAATAGCCTGAGATTTTATGCTAATAAGTAGTCAACAATATCCAGGGGGCCTCTCTGGTGGCCTAGGGAGTCAAGTCTCAACACGATCACTGCTATGGCTTAAATTCCATCCCTGGGCAGGGAACTAGCCCACATGGCACAGCAGACCTCTCCTGCCTCGTCCGCTGCTCCCCTCAGCAGTGTATTTCAGTCGATCTGCCTGTTCTGCTCCCCACTCTACCTCTGGTGAATCCTCTCACCACCACCCCCACAACTCCAGTCTACACCCCAGTTCTTCTATGCAAAAATAAAATCTTTAAAAAAAAATCCAGGTGGGATATGACTGATATTGGTAAGATTCTCAAGTCTGGTCAACATTAGACACAAAATATTGAACTGATATGACCTAAAAAGGTAACCATAACATTTAAAGTGCACTTTAGAGGGTAAGCCAAAAATAACTGAGGAGAAAATCAGGTCTTATATGTCTTAAGAAACAAGTAACTAAATAAATCCCATCTATTTTTTTTTTTTTAATCTTTGGAGGTATTTTTAAGGTCTGCCTTGCATTGAAATTGGCAATTGTTAGCCTCACTAGAGAATGAAATTTTTCCCTTCATTCCTTTGGCTATCAGGCTGATGATACAGTTGCAATATAAAGGCAAGTCTTAAATCTATATTAGAACAAGTTTTCTTGCAAGGTTTCCAATGCCTTTCGGTTTTGGCCTGGCTGGAAAGACCACAAGAATAGCCTTGCATGCAAAAATCTGGCTGAGCCTGGAGAACTCAGAGGCACACAAGAACTATTCCCAACTACCAAACCTTTCTCAATCCTCTGTTGAGGTTGAGTTTGGTGGGAGGGATAAGAATGGACAAGCCAAGTTCTTAGTTCCAAACCAATCACTAGTATCTAGCATGCTGTTAGGCCAACTCTGTTGGCAACAGCAAACATCTTTATTTGTCCAGGAAAAATCTGATCATACGATAAAAGCTGGAATTTATGAGAATCCTTGTTCAATCAAATAACTAAAACTGTAAATTTATTTCATACCTTTGGGTTAATAAAATGGTAGAAATAAAAAAAAATGACAAGTCTCACATATCTCAATTTTTACTTCTCTGCACAAAACGTTAGCAATCTCTAATCAAATGAAAATATCAAAGGAAGAGAAAACAAAGTTGTTTCCCCCTCCTCAGAGAACTTTATACAAGTAATTGTACACCCTGGGAAAAACTGGTCTCCTAAATGTAATATGTTCTCCCTTATAAAACAGTACAAACAACTCAAGAGTTCAAATAAAATACTAGCAAGTGGATGCTTTTGAAAAGTGCAATACAGCAGGCATGTGATCCTCCATGCTGGCTTCTCACACATGGTGCACTGCTCAGATGCAGGCGGTCCCTACCAAAGGACTTGGAATGCTCAACCATCACAGAAAATGCACAGTGGCTGACACTCTCCATAAAGCCAAGGTTGCTTAACATGGGAAATAAACATAGCAAGGATGGTAAGGTAATCAGAACAACTTAGATCGATGTAGCAATGCTGCATCATTTTCCACTCTAAGTAGCAGAAAATTTGTGTGCCTAATACTCAAGTGCATCTAATTCAGTATGCTGATACTTTAAAAACTGTTATCACAGAGAATTCTCTTCATAAAATTCTCTAAGACTTTTGAAAACACTCTTCCCATTCTGTGCTTCTTCACACTCGCTAAGACACTTAAGTATTTGTAAGTACTATCCATGGCTTTTGGGGTTTGATTTGTAATAAAATGAGAGATCATCAATTCAGTCATTTCATAAACAAAGACTGCAAAAGAAAAATGGGGATGTGTGTGTCTGTATGTCCAGTTCAGTGGAAATCGCTTGACCTTGGTAGCTCTCTCTAAGTTCAGCTGAGCATAACACTGCACACAGAACCACAGAGTGAGAAGAAAAAGTACTGAAGTTTGAGTCGAGGGCACATAAAACCCTTCTAGTTTCAAGATAAATGTAATGACCAGGAACTAATTTTCACATCACCAAAAACCTGACATAGATCATGCTTCTGTTAGGGACCCAAAGAAGGGCTGAGAAATACAGTTATAATTTATTTGGTATCAGCATATAAACCTTAAGACAAACTGCAATTTCTTTTTTTACTTTCTCAGGTCGTTTTTCCTAATCACCAGCTTTGTAACTTTCGACTATGTCAAAATTTACTTTACGTGTCAACACTTTTCCTATCTGCTATGACTTGAAAAATGTCCAAAATCCCCTAAATTAAAACAACAACAATGACAACAGATTGTAATTTAATTCAAAAAGTAAACAAGTGGAGCCTGAACCAAGAAAATAACTTGTAATACTTCAGCAGGAAATTTACAACTTAATGTGGATGGTTTCAAAGGGAAAGCTTTTCTCTAGCTTCTCTGCCTACCTTTTCAAAAAGGGAGGGGGCGGGGCCTCTTATCATTGTCTTGAAAAAGAAAATTCTGTCTACAGTAGCAAAACAAAAATGTTCACCAGAAACTGTTCATCTTTTATTTGTGTCAAATTGGAATTTTTAATGAATTGGGCACTCTGAGTATGAGAAAATAAAAACAGCATGTTGAAGTCAGTTTCTGCGCATGCCCACCCCCCCCACCCCCCAC
>PVIJ01005748.1:43289-100173 GCA_004024925.1 Scalopus aquaticus | reverse complement strand
TTTGTTGTTGCCTGTATTTTTAATGTGTGCCATCCTCTCAGGTGTGAGGTGGTATCTCATAGTGGTTTTGATTTGCATTTCCTTGATTATAAGTGATGTTGAGCATTTTTTCATGTATCTGTTGGCCATTTGCTTTTCTTCTTTGGAGAAGTGCCTTTTGAGCTCTTCTGCCCATTTTTTGACTGGGTTGTTGGCTTTGCGTTTGTTGAGTTGTGTGAGTTCCTTGTAAATTTTTGTTATCAGTCCTTTATCAGATGTATTGTGTGTAAAAATCTTTTCCCAGTTGGTAGGGTGTCTGTTTCTTACTAGGTATTTTAAAGACAGATCTGAATGCAGCCTTGTACCAGGTTGTTTTTTGTTTTTTGTTGTAATTAGGACATTA
The DNA here is from genome assembly GCA_004024925.1 of Scalopus aquaticus. Classification (NCBI taxonomy): domain Eukaryota; kingdom Metazoa; phylum Chordata; class Mammalia; order Eulipotyphla; family Talpidae; genus Scalopus; species Scalopus aquaticus. The sequence continues at coordinate 99,791 of PVIJ01005748.1, read as the reverse complement.
AGGAAAGTCAGAAAACATCAGATTTTATAAAAACATTCAGAAACCTCTGATACTACTCCCTGGCAGATGTCTGTTTATAGATTTCTGTGCAGGGAATAAATCACTAAAACTTTGCTATTTAATCATCTGGTTAAGCCATCTGAAAAAAAGAGGGAAGCGCTTCCTTCTCAACGGTTCCTCAGACCTCAGCCAGCTGCACTGAGGTCCCCAGTCAGAGCTGCTGAGAATCTCAATGTGGAAAGGGACTTTCAGCCCAGGAAGAATGAGTTCCTGCTGGTGATCTGCCCGGCACAGGTGGCCACGGTCACTCCACTCTCTGGTTGGGGGGTTCCAGGGTGTGGACGGCGAGCCCCACTGCATGTGGTGGGGAAAGGAGGCTAGCGCGCAGGGGGGTGAAGTCTCTGCCCTGGAAACCCCTCAGGTAACAAATTAACATCACCCTTGTCATGCTGACCACTTATTTTCTCAGTGTCTAGGCTTGAGTTCTCCAAAGTGTGTAACGCCCAGGACAACCTGCTGTGGTGCAGGAAAATGTCTGTCTAGATTAGAACAGACCTCTACGTGCCGGCATGATGGTGGATTGTGTGTGTCAGCATGCCATGCACGCACCTCCTTTATAAGTAAATATGCCTAGATCTGTGGCAGGACCACAATGTTTCTTTTACTAATGGGGTAGTGTTCTCAGAAAAGTTTGGAGACTACTGTGTTAGCCCGCTGTCATTAATCTCGAACAGAGAGGGTCCATTTTCAGTTGAATGGATGGAAATGCTAAGAGACTTCAAACTAAGCATCAATTGTATAAATCAAGTATGGTAATTTCCCTCACAGCATCATATGTATGTTGGTGTGCACTTAATAGCAATTGGGTTATTCTCTGCAGAAATCTGAAAGTGTGAGATGTCGTATTTTATATATAGTGCTGACCTTTATATGTTCACAGTAGAATGATGAACTTTCGGGGTGGGGAGTGGTCCAGGCAGCCAGTGGTTTTATTCTGTATGATAGAAAAACTGCAGAGGTAGGTGGGAGGGGATACCAGCATTAATATTTTACTGCATGTTTCAGCATTTTTTCTATTGCTATATGCATACATTTTTGGTTTTCCAAAATACAATTATGTCGAACAATGTTTTAGACCTCAAATTTTTTCATTTAATGCGTTTGCCCTTGTCCAACGGGTAAGAAAAAGATAACGGAGATAAGCATGATTGTGAAGGGCATTTTGGTGGCCCGGCTTCTTGGTTCTGAGAATCAGCTCCTGGAAGATCTGCCGGTAAGGCTGACACTTCCTTTGTAAATCTAAACACACATGAGCGGGCTGTGCAGGGAGAAGGGCAGCCCACAGGCACATCATGATTCAGGTGGCCCAGGGGACACTTTTAATCCCAAGCCCTAAACACTCCTTAGCAGACCACACTGAGAGAGGAGGTTTCGAAAGATGCACAGACTCCGCCTGAGCCCGGAGCTCCTTCCACCCAGTGGGGCCTTCAGCTCCCTGGGCAGAGCTGTGACCAGAGGCTCCAAGCAGTGAGCGCCTTACACGGTCCAAGCTCCGTGTTCTGCCAAAGGACTCTTCTTCAGAGAAAATGCTTGTGCCTCCACCCTACCCTTACCCCAGATACAGGCAGTGGTATTATTGGTAGATGAAATAGACGTCAACGGGTATCTTTAGATTCTAACAAAATCTCACGGAGAGGATTAAAGCGCAAAGGCACTTAGTAGTTGCCATCCCAGAGAACAGGACGAGATTGACGGATCCTCACTGAAGTCGATGGTGCGGGCCAGTCAGACTGCCAGCTCTGCAAGGCCCCCTGCAGTCCCCAAGAGTCACCCACCCTCACATTCCAGCAGACTCATCAGGGATGCGAGGGATGTGACTATATGGATCGCCTCAACAGTGCTATTTTCAGGAGCAAATCTTATTCTTAAAATTTTAACACTGTATTAATTCTTCTTAGTTTCAAGTTCCTGCATGATGTAGCGCCATGTCAGAAATCGGACTATGGATAATCCCCGCTGACCACCGTCTCCCCTGCTGATCCTCTCGCCAGTCAGTGTAACCCACTCCACCTCTACAGGAGGGGGCTTAGGAATCCGGGGCACCTCACTGGATATTGGTAATCTCATCTGGTCCCAAAGTGCCTTTAGCATCCGCCATTTCTTAAACACCCTCCGTTGTTCTGCTAATGGCCTGGGCATGTTTGCGGAAGAAAGTCACGGAGCTGATGAGAATCACGTCTCGGGGGCTACGGAGACAGGAGGGTGTGTGTGGTCTCTAGGGTGGTCTCGGGCCCACCTGGATTAGCCAGTGGAGGCTTGTGATAGGCACCAGGAGGTCTAGTTGACACATGGCAGTTTTACAGCCTGTGTGACCTCCTTCCTTATCTTTGGAATGCTGTTTGACAGGAAGGTTCTGGCTTCCAAATAATTCAGGTTTTATCAGTCTCCTCCAGTAGCCAACCCTCCATTGCTAATCAGTTCAGAGCAACCCAAGAGGTCTTTGGTGAATGGTCATTTCAGCTCTTTGTAAATACTTCTGAATTGGGACATTTCTCTATGAACAGGAAGATAAACAAAGGACCCAATGTGTCGGGCTTAGCTGGTATTTTTACCGAGTTTATCGAGCCAGCTCTTTTCATGCCAGTTCATTCTTGGAATTCTAAACATGACTGCTGGTAGACATCTGAATGCTATCTTTAAGCACAAAGTGTTTGTGATCCATGTCCTTAGCAGTGACCCTAGGCTTGTGGTCCAAGCTACAGATGGTTTTCTGAGCTACGGTAGTTTTCTGAACTTGGGCTGGGGTTTTTCCTTGTCCCAGTAGCAGAGCCCTACTGAGGTGTGCAAAAGTGAGTCAGCACCTGGCGTCAGTGTTAGGAAGTCTGAGGTTGCATGTGGCTGACTAATAATGTCTTGCTTGATCAGACCTGCGGTGGAAGGTCCCATCCCACCAACACCTGAAGCCAGCCTTTGGGGCTCCGACGACACCCGAGTGGGGGTCCTGTTAGTGAGACACTTACCCGAGATCCCCAGGAGTCAGCTTCTGAACTCTAAGCAATGTCTCCTCAAGCCACTTCCTCTCTTCTAGATGAAAGGGGACTTTCTTCTGTGAAATCTGTTCCTCCTGCACTTGATTCAAGGTCCCTTAGTCACTCAGGGACTCTGGCTCCGCGCGGTGTCTTGCAGGCACAGGCGCTGGCTGGTTGCTGCTCTGTAGGCAGAGCTGCCGCCTTTGATCAGGCCTCCCCCACAAATCTCACTGTCAGAGACAGGAGCTTTTAATACAGATTAAACCCCACAGTGCAAACTCCAAGAGACCATCCAGATTTGTCACTTGTACTAGAACATGACGGTATCAAAATATTAACTGGGGCTTAGCCATGTTAAAGAGAGTTCTTCAGGTAAAAAAATAAAAAGTCTTTTGAAGTGGATTTGATTTGGGGATAAAATTTCATTTGTGATTTTAGCACACTCATGCTTTTGCCTAAAATTCTGAAAATTTAGAATAAACAAGGAGGCATTTTTATTGTACTTCTTTGCTGTGGATGTTTTTATACATCAGTGCATAGAGGTCCCTTTGGCTGTGGGCAGAACAATTTTTCATACTTTTAAGGGAATTTATCTACAAACTCGTTTAGCTATCGTGTTTCAGTCTTCGCATTTCAAGGACAATTTAACTTTCAAGTGTTGGAATGCTTAATCCAGTTTCAAAAATCAACTTTAGTTCTATTCAGTATCAACCTCTCCTTAAATGTTGAGACCCACACGTGGGAAGGCAAGGGCTGACAGGGCGGGGGGTGTCCCCAGGGGCTCTGCTCCCCCGCTGAGTGGCGACTAGGCAGCCGCAGAACACTCGGCAGAGACATAGGCGCCCTCTGGGAGTCTGTAGACTCCTGTGGCATCCGCATGGGGCAGTCTGTGGCCTGGAGAAGCCGCAGAGTGGGACGGTCCTGCACAGAGAGCAGAGTGTCCGGGTGCTTCTCCGTGACTCTGTCTTCGGCTCCCCTGACTCAGAGTGAGCAGTTCAGCATGCAGGGACAATGGGGGCAAAGATCTGCGCGGCTGAATCGGTGCAGCTCCATGCCAGGGCCTTGGCCGACTTACGCGCTGGTGCGCTGTGGCCCCGGCACCGCTGTCCTCCTGCCGCCTCTCCCTGAGTGCCTTGCACCTGGGCTGGGCCTTCAATACATTTTTGTTGAATTGCAGCGGGTCCCTCATCTCTGGTCTGCATTCTGTCCCTGCCCCTGGGGGATGGGCCCAGCACAAAGGACTTTCCATGGAACCATTGACAGCCCTGAATCTGCCCCCCAGCATCTCAGAGTCCCCAGCACTGACGGGCTGCTCAGCAGAGGGCACATCTGCACTGACATTGGCACAAAGGACAGAGCCCGGGTGGGGGAGGGGTGGCCTGCACGGAGCGCCAGGGAACTTTCCCAACAAGCCGGCACTGTGTGTGCCGCCGCCGCCACTGCAGCAGCCACGCAGCTGTGGGGACAGAGACGCAGTGAGTCTCCAGCGTTGGGCCAGTTTTCATAGAGTTCTTTAAAAAGTTCTGCTCTATATGATTATGAAATCAGTTCTAGAACTGTAGGGGATCCTACAGACTTCTCTGAATCTAACTATACAGAGAAGCATGATCCAAAATGAAGTTAGATTTTATTTAAAGGGTAAAGACTGGTGTGTTTTCTGAATTCCAAAGAAACTCAGCAGATGCGAACTGGTCTCCTTGATACACATTCTAAAATAGTTATTCCACTCTTCCTTGTATTGGGGGAGGGGGAGAGAAAGGAGAATGGGAACCTTCAGGTTTGGGGGCTGCCAGGCCATGCGGAGGCAGGAGAAGCCAGTGCCTCGGCTCCAGGTCCTGGAAGAGGCCCGTGGGCTGAGGAGGGCAGGAGGCGTGGGCACTGGCGACACGCCACGGAGGGAAAGCGGCCTCCCCTCCCGGGGACGTGGCTCCGAGTCCCACTGTGGGGAACCCTTGGGTTAACTGTCAGTGGGTTCCCAGCCTCCGGGGAGAGCAGAGGCACTGTGCCCACAGAACACCCACAGAGGGAGAAACCAGAGACCCTTATTTATCCAAATGAGTTTAGTCTGCGATTAATGCCCTCCGGCCAGAGTGTTTGCATTTGCGGTACCCGGCCCCGCGATGCTCCCAGTTTAGGGTGGGCTGCTAGCAACTGCCATCCCTCCCTCACCCTTCGGGCTGCCATTCCCACGCCCAGAGCAGCAGCAGCTGCCCACCAAGGAAGCGTATTCCGAGCGCAGCGCTCTGGAGAGGAAGGCCAAGGTACCCGCTGCCCCGCCAGCCTGGGGGACACCACGACCCCATTTTCTCTAAGACCACCCACCCCAGCCTGCTCACCCAGCCTCCCCAGCAGCAAGGCTCCGCTCTACACCAGGGGCTGTTAGCAGCCCCGTCCTGCCTGGGCCTGTGCAGCCGTGGGGCCTGAGGCTCACGGCCTATCCAGCCTCTCTCTGGAGGGCCAGCACCACCAGCCTCTCGGCCTGGGGCAGTGGGGAGCCTGCGCCTCCTTTCACTCCTCTCACTCAGACCCGTTCCCTGAGCACAGATGGAACCCACGTCAGCAGTACAGTGACCTGTAACAGGGAAATGGAAGAGTGGACCCTGGGCACAGGCCCGTTCTTCCACAGGGCCCCCCACCACTGAGCACCCCGCAGCTCCCTGCCCTCCCGAGAGATAGAGGTTATCTGGCTTCTTTTCTCCCCTCATCTGCAGAAAAGACCAGCCCACACTTGAAGACCCCACTTTCTAAACCCAGTTCTGGAGATGTCGAGTTATACCCCCACAGAGAAAGGCCCCTCACTTACACAGAACTGGCCTTGTCCCTTTTCCTTCCCCAGGACACCCCAGCACATTGCTGTGGAAAGGACCTTTCAGCACAAGAATTGTCCCATCAGCTTCATTGACTGTCACTTCCCAGCCCTCCCCCCCATCAGGACTCTCGGCTCAGGGTGAGGGTGTCAGTGCCTTCCCCAAGTCCTGTGATGTAGTCATTGGGTCTAGGAGAACAGCAGATGTGCAAGCCACATCTGGAGTCCTTCCTTCCCAGACACTGAGCATGTCTGCTCTCACCCTTGCAGGCAACTGCAAGAAAACGTACCTGTACCCAGGCCGTGCAAGCTGGCAAGTGTTCTGACGTAGCCCCAGCCTTGTTTCTGCAAAGGAAGCAGAATTGCAACTCCACTTGCAGCACAGATCTTAAATTAACAGAAAGGCAGCTGTGATGATTCCCTTATTTTAATCACATGGATACAATCCGCCTAATTCCAGCAGCCTTTTCTTCACGAGCACTGACCCTGTTCTAGAATCAGCCATAGGCGCTTTCTCCTCACCATCACCCTGGAGGTGAGTCTTTCCCTCCCAGATTTACTGAGGGGAGATGTGCTCGCTCTGGTCAGAGTAAGGGGGGCAAAGCCGGATGGAAGCTGGGGCCTGGCCCCTCCCACTGCAAGACAGGTGCTTTTCCAAATAAGGAAATTATGCCCATGATCCTTGCGCTGACATCCAGCTTTGACACAATGTGGAGACTCAGCGGCCCCCTGGTGAAATGGAATAGCCTTGTCCTCGGCGGGGGGGGGCCTGGTTCCAGGTCTTCCAGCTGGAGGACCGTGGGCAAGTTTCTAAAGCTTTTCCCAGCCCATTTTCCTATCTGCTCCTTATCTGTGCGAGGGGACAGTGATACCTGCAGTGGGGGCCATGACACGTAGATGACAACAAGAAGCCACCTGGCAGTGCCTGGCAACCGCAGGTGCTCAGGTGGGGTGCTCACGCAGGTGCTCGGGTAGCCCAGATCTTTTAGAATCAGAACTTGCAAGAATATTTTAAAAAATATTTATGCATAGACGAACTGGGGTGTAGGCCAGAGGTATGGGGTGGTGAGAGGATTCACCAGAGACAGAGTGGGGAGCAGAGCAGGCAGACTGACTGAAATACACTGCTGAGGGGAGCAGTGAGCACAGGAGAGGTCTGCTGCGCCATGTGGGAAGCTCCCTGGCTGGGGATGGAACTCGGGCCTTCTTAGTGAGACTGCTGAGACTTAACCCCTAGGCCACTGTGGCGGCCCCGTGCAAGATTATTTTAATTCAACTTAATATTTTTTATGTGCACAAAAGCACATAAACTGATGAGTAATGGCCAAACATTAGGGCTCCTCTGACGGTGCGCGGGAGAACACCCCAGCCCCTCCAAACTCAGACCCTTCTCCTGGGCTCCACTTGGCCTGCTGAGCCTTTGAGATACCCACTCCCTCCACCATCTAGCTTTTTCTCTTTCTGTTTTGAAAATAGCACTACCAAAATCCTCTTAATTTTCTTCAGACACCAAAGAAGTCTCTGGCCGTCTGCTTCCCAGCTTGTCCCCATGAGAAGGAAATAGGAAACCGCTCCTGCTTTTGTGATCTTCTGGCTGGCAGGGGAGGTAGCCATGGGAATGTTTCGGTCCAGCCTCCTGTGCTGAGGTTCGCCTCGTCTGCCCCATGATGAGGGGTCGTCAGCCTCCTGAGGGCAGGGAGCGGGTCGTCTTATCTGCTCCCCACATCAAGCCGTCCCACCTCCGAAGGGCCTCACAGTGTGCTGAATGACACCCCATGTCTGCATTCACCTTCACACAAAAACCTCCAGGTGTGTCCCTTAGAGTAGCTCCCAGTTGCCCAGTGAGGCAAGAGAAGGGTAGAGAGTTGGCAGCATTCAGGGAGCCACTTTAGACACCGTGATGGCTCTGGGTGCAGCTGGGGCCCACAGCCCCCGCCCCCCAAATGCTAGTAAATGAAAGGGACCCTCACTGTGGATCAGGCTGGGCAGTGTAACAAGAGTCCTAAGGGCAAACTACTGTGTTCCTGGGGTGAAGAAATGGTCTGGTGTTTCTCTTGGTAATGTCCGGTTTCCTGTTTGGAGGGTCCCCCAGGAATGGGGTGCAGTGAGAATCCACAGGGAAGAGGGACTGTGGTTACCGTGCGGGAACAAAGAGCATCTGCAAGACAGAGTTCTGCTTAAAGAGGTAGAGGGAGACTATCAAGAGGGGGAGAAATCAGTGTAGGAAGGAAGAAAAATAAGAGGTGACATTAAAACCAGAGAAATAACCTTGCTTTTTTTTTTTTTTTTTGTGAAGTGTTGCTTTTAAAAATCTGTGTCTAATACAGAGACAGCAAATAGATCCTTCTCTACATAGCACTTCAGGTGGTTACTGCCAATTGATTGGGCTGGGCATCTGAGAGGAAATCTGAGACCTAATCAACACTCAGCAAGAGTCCTGTAATTGATTATTAATGTCTGCCAAGGGTGGGAGAAGGCGGAAGAGTGACTTATGTTGCCAGAATTTGCCATCTTTCCTGACCAGTCTTCTTGTGAATCCTCCCTTTCACTACCCCTCCACCCCAACCTCCACCCCTGTTCCTTCACCTGAGAAGATTTTCTTTCATGTAAGAAAGGAAAGCAGAGCTGGCCCTTCTAAGGCTGCAGTAAATTGACTTAACCATTCATGTCATCATTCATTGTTCATTCAGAAAGTTATTGCAAGGCACCTATATGAAAGGCACCAGGCAAGTGTGCTGGAAAATGCTGAGAAGGCACTCGCTGCTTCACATGCCTTCCATCCTAATTCCAGAGCCAGAACATGAAATTTGATTACAGTGCAAGCAGCCACTAGTTGTAGTGCAAGACAACCGAAATGGAGCAAGCGGGAACTGAGTTTCTTGGTGTTGTAAGCACTCACGCCCTACCTGATGAGCATTTTGGGAGTGTCGTTTTGTTTTTTTGATAAGAGATTAGACTTTTTCCCTCAAAATGCAAAAAGTAATGTTTGTGGTAAAGAAAGAAAATAGATAAAAAATCTCTGAAAGGTTGACAAATCTAAGCTAAAATATAGACCTTTGATAAAGGATTCGGACAGACCTATAGAATGCCTGGGTTTTGGTTTTTCTGAAACCGCTGGGTTATCTTGAGATGTCGGTATTCTGTGAACTGTAACCTTTGGGACAGGATCTCTGTACGCTTTCAGCTCTTCATCCTGTGTCTTAAAACAAGCAGCATTTACTTAATTGGCATAGCCTAAGATAGAACACCCTGCAGTAGTGGAATAAAGAAATGGGCTAAATGTTTTACTAAAAAGTGTCTATGTGAGACAATCCATCTCTCTGGGAAGTGAAAGGGTGGTCTTCTCCTCACATTTGCACCCCTCACTCTAGGGAAAAGAGAACAAGCAGAGTGAGCCAGCCAGAAGCTCAGTAGTGTAATTGGAATGTTCCTTGTGTTTCCCCATTTTTAAGTATAATTTTAATGTGAGGTAAAGAGGTATTTTATTTTGTATAAATGCTAATGGCGCGGCCACGCAGTTCCTGAAGAAGGCTTATGCCTCAGGATCTACTATGTGGCTTCTGTGGACTAATAGGGGCCGGGGAGTGGGAGACCCAGGCCTCAAGACCCAGGGCTGCCACTCAGGACCCCTGCAGGATGCATAGTGGGGTGGCAGCTTTAAATGGGAGGAGTGGGATGTAGAGGGTGAGGGACAGGCTGAAGTGAGAGAACAGACGGCAGGCCTGCCGCCCTCCCAGCCCCTTTCTTCTGGGATCCAGTGCTGGTAATAGCATCAACACATTCATCTGAAAATAAGGCCCGCAAAGCGCCTGATACTTCGTGGAGACAGACCCCGATTCCTTAATCCTCCCAGGTCTTTCTGGGACCAGAGCCATGCGCAGACCTCCCCCCATCCCCACCAGGCAAGGCCGCTTTCCTGGACTGCTGCCCACCAGCCTCTGAGTCGAGGCACCCACGGGGTTCCTGGATGGCTCTGGCTTCACAATGAACTCTTGTGTGCCCCTTTCATTTTTGACCCGATGTAGGTCATCATTTCAAGCTCACTTTTGATCCTGTTTCTCAGCCCCACAGCCTAGGACGGTGCTGCGTTTGTCATGCTGGTTGCTGGCCTCTCACTCTCCTCAAGCTGCACCTGGGTGCTGAGCGGGCGGACTCAGTGCACCAAGATCCTTCTCTTCCCTCCGTATTTCCCACCCTGGCTGCACCCTGGCCTCCCACGCCTACTCTCAGCCTCTCACGGGCAGGCGCCTTTTTGCCTTTCCTCACCTGAGCCCATATCCTGCAAATCTGCCTTCAGGTGGTCTCAGTCTGACTCTTCCTTTCTACCGCACTCCCTCATCCTGCTTGAGCCCTCCCTACCCCCCACAGTCAATCTCCCACAGCAGAGCTGGTCACTGCGCCCCAGAAAACATCTGCTGCCCAGCCCCTTCCACTGTGTCAGTCAGCTTCCTCCCAACCTCCTGTGACCGCCCCTGCCAGCAAGTGATGGTCTCAGACTGACCCACCCACACCTGCTTGTTCTGGGCCGCCACCACCTGTCCCCAGATACCTGGGTACCTCCCTAGCACCCCCTCTTCCTTCCCTGCCCAGCTGTTCCCTCGAGCCCAGAGGCCACCTCCCCCATGACCCCCCTGTTCTGCTGTGTGAACCGAAGCTGCTGCTCTGCAGCCTTAGTGTTTTCTTTTTTTTTTAAGGTTTATTAACTTATGCATACAAGCCGGGTTGTAGGCCAGAGGGGTGGTGAGGGATTCACCACAGGCAGGATGGGGAGCAGAACAGGCAGATCCACTGAAGTACACTGCTGAGGGGAGCAGCGGGCGAGGCAGGAGAGGTCTGCTGCACCATGTGGGAAGCTCCCTGGCCGGGATGGAACTCGTGCTGCAGTGGCTCTGGAAGCTTCATAGTGCTGTGCTCAACCCGCTGCGCCACCAGGGAGACCTTTCTTAGTGTTTTCTTATCAGTTACCTGGTGCGGGGGCTTCCTACCCTCCTTCCTGAAGTCACCCGCTTCCCAAAGGGGGCCCAGCCCTCCTCCCCCAGGTGCTGGTCGAGTGTTGTCACATCTGTTCAGGGGGATTGGATTCCCACCTCGGTGCTGGGGAGGTGAATAACTGGACTTTTTAGACCGGTGGCTTCAGTGTGTGATTGTGACTTGAAAATTTAGGCACCATCTTCGTGCTTCAATTGTAAGAGGGGAGAGGGCCAGTCCTGTTCGTTCACCACATTTTGCTTCTCCGTTTCTGGAGAGTCTATTTGGCCCCCGCCCACCCCCAGCCCCGCTCAGGCAGGCCCAGGGCCCAACGCGTCTGCCCCGGTGGAGCTATGGGTCCCAGCCCAAGGCAGTGCTTTCCTTTGGGGGAGACGGTCCCCCTCCACTTGGAGGCAGTGAAACAAGCGCTCAGGAGTCAGACGCATGCGAGGCAGGCAGGTGTGTTGTTTTTGTTTGTTTTTAAGTGAGACAAATGTGCTTTTCAAAAGACGGAGTGTGTGTGCACTCACACCCCTGAGTCTGCTTGAACATCTAACACCTACCAGCTCCCTGACAAGAACATTTGTGGCAGATAAAAGGCATGAAAAAGTCCTAAGAGTGAAGCAGGATGAGTCACCGAGCAGCCAGCCTGCCAGCGCCTTTGAGCGCAGCGGCCGCAGAGCTCGCGGCTCCCTCCTTGCTCACACCTCGCTGAGGCAGGGGATCGCCTGGTGGGTGTGATCTCCCTCCCTCAGTCCCCCACCACCTCCCACACCTCCCACCACACGCCCCGCCGGGCTCCTCTGGTCCCGAGGTTGTATTTGCCAGCCGGGGCTGCGGACCCAGCCGTGGGCTGCTCTGCCCCAGTCGCTGAGACAGACAGAGTGGAGTGACAGCAGCTCGGCAGCTTCATTACAGCGCAGGAAGCAGCGGGAGGGTGTGGTCCTGCTGCGGCTGCAGAGATTAGAAAAGTGCCTGCAAAATGGCTGAGAACATTTGCAACTGCACATCGCAAAGTGGGCCCCGAGCCAGGCTCCGGCCAGCGCCTCTGCTCCTTGGTCTACCTGCGGGCGGCCCCTCAGGGCCTGGGCACCAGCAGCTCTTCAGGGCACCTTCCCGCTGTCTGTGTGGTGCTTCTCCCCAGGAGGAAGCCCTTGGTGGAGCTGGGAGCAGGATCGCTGAGTCAGCATGGGGACGAGCCTGCTGCGTTTTGAGGCTGGGCAGTGCTCAGAGCTGACTTGGTGTGCGCTCACCGGGGGGCTGGAGTGAGAAGGGGTGGCCATCCCGGGGTGGGGAGCCTGCCTAGACATTTGGTGGGGGATGTGTTTGGGGAGTAGTGAAATGAGTGATTTGATGGGGAATTTGGGATTACCGCATTTGGGGAGAGTTCTTGGAACCGCTAAAGGCCTGGGAGAACGGCCAACCAGACCACTGGTCTGTGAGTAACTGAAAGGAGACTCTGAGCCCCAGACGCCCCTTTCCCCAAAGTCTAGTGAGAATGCTTAGTCGCCGATACACCTGTGACCTTCCAGAAACCTGAGATGTGGCGCTGGCGTGAGCAGAACAGGAACTGCACAGACCTCCAACGCAGCGTGCCCAGTTGTGTTTCTGGAGCAGTCTCTGTGAAGGTGAAAGGACTAGCTGATGCCTTGATAAAAAAAAAACTGCTTTGGGGGTGCGTTCTGCCTTGTTCGGCACACACCTGGGTTTGTGGGTGCAGCCATGCTCCCCATTTAGCATCCCAAGATCAGAGTACTCTGCAGATCCCTGATGCTTTGGACACGTTTAGGAAATTCAGTCACAGGGAGAACGTTGACCCTCCTGTGCTCGCGGGAGCTCTCGGGGTTTGGCTGTTCCAGCCGGCGTCAGACCGTGGTTTGGAAATTCAGTCAAATAATGGTAGGCAGGTATCTTCATCGTGTGACTATTTCGCAAAGTATGCAAAAGAAAAAAAATCTGTTTTCATTTTCATTTCTGCAGAGGCAGGAAATTATAAATTCTAAGCTGGATTAAAAAAACTGTAAGGATTTGGGCAACGAGTTGGAGCCTTGCCTCTCCCCCTTTGTTTCTCTATAGGTCTGTTTGCTCATAATTACTGGACTCACTAACAGAACACAGAGTATTTAGTCAGTACATAGGGCGCCCATTCTTTGCTAGACCATAATGGCCCCACTGGAAATTCACAAATGGAAGTTGTTTTATTAGGAAACTTGAAAGATGGTATCAAAAAGGAGGAAAGAGAGAAAAGCTAAGAAACTAGCCACCGATCTGCAAAGGGTGTGCCCAGTGGCATAAAAGCAGCACCTTTCTGAAGCCAGCTGGAAGCAGGGAAGAAAGTAGATTCCCCTTTGCCTTGTTCATTTCACCAGTGCTTCAGGGGCTGCGTTAATCATTTTGGATCTAAACAGGGATGTTGCTGGTAGGAAGGGTTTTCTTTTTTAACCACTTTTTTTGGGTATGGTATTTTTCCTACCTACTGCAATTTACCTAGGAAGTTAATTGCCTCATTCTTTTACACTGACCTTGAGAGTATTTCATATCTGAGAAAAGTGACATTTTGGTTTTCTAATTTAGAAGCACAAAGGAAGTTGAGAGGGATCCTGTATGAACCTGATTCACACTTTAGGGGAAAGCACTCAGGTTAAATTATAGACGCCTGGAACTGGGAGCAAAGATAACACTATTAGGCGCATGCATTAAATACAGTTAATCACACAATGGAGATAACATCAGTGCCCCTTTGTGAATACAGCCGTGACCTGCGTCTCTTCCCGGAAAACTTGTGTGGGTTGAAGGATGTGAGTCCTCACCGGTGAAGGTCTGTGGCCACCTAGAAGTCTAACCTACCTGACAGTACTCATAGCCCCCTGCCGACAGTTTTATAGGGTGCTATTTTAGAAAAGGGGAACACTTCTCCCAAGAAATACATTTGGAAAAATGTAATCTGTTTGGCAGAGGGTCGATATGAGATGAATGAATGCAAAGAAGAGAAAGGAATATCCCAAATTGGTGTCTTGGGAGGAGAAGGAGCTTAACACCAGCCTGGATCAATTATCAGCCCATTTGACATTTTTTAAAGATGGCCAGTTTAGTTTTGCATGTAAAAGGTGCCTATCAGATCCTGCTCACTAGGGACTGGGGCAAGGGCTGTTAGCTTGTGATGTCAGCAGAGGCTTTTGAATACATTTTGGTGATGCTTTGGGGTAGCCTCATGTCACCAGGGGAGGAATTTGAATTCCCACTCAGCTGACAGAGACAGCCACATTATAACACAGTCATTTTGGAATGATAATGATGGAGGGGCGAGGGCAAATGTAGCTGTCACCTTCTCATCCTCCAGGGAATATGTGATGTCTTAGTTGCTTCGAAGCAGAATAAAATAAGCACTGGGGATAGGACTTTTCCTGGGTGTTAATGTGGTGGCAGACCACCCTGTAGGCCCAATAAATTATTTAGGGGCTTAAGCAGCAATCTGAAAGGCAAAACAAACTTAAAAATCATTTATCTTCTTCTCCACATCAAGAGCAGGATAATTTTTGTGTTTTTATACACTTGAAGTCAAAATTAGAATAGTTCATAAATCCTATTGGGGAATTTTAATTTTTTGTTTTTTAAAGACGTTTTTTATCTTTTCTTTGGAAAGCACCACAAATGACTATTTACTTTCAGATTCTCTCCTAGATTCTCTTCTAACCATTAAAATGAATATATTTAATACTCATCTGACTTTTAAAAGTTTAATCTGCTGGGTTAGGCTTCGTTCTTTTGTATTCTTACTATTGCCGGCACCCATTGCTCATTTATTGGGATGTGAACAACGAAATTGATGAAAATTAGTTTTTCTCACCACCTCCAGACATATCCCCTCTATTCGCCAGTCCCGTCAACTAAATCACTTTGGGCAGGTCTCGTTTGTGTTGGTTTCAATCCTTTCAAACTGCAGGTTCCTGCCCAATAACTCCCAAGCTGGCTCCCAGGCGCTCGTTTGCCAAAATATGCTGACTGCCTCCCCGGGAGCTGGCAGTGCGTTAAAACTGCCACGGGTCGTCTCGGTCAGAATCCCGTGGGGGCCGCGCCGGGACCCAGGGCCAAGAAGAGACAGAGGTCTGGGGCAGAGAGAGTGGTGAGGGAGGCAGTGAGCAAACTAGAGGGAACAGAGGTGGGGGCCAGGAGGGAATGTGGGAGCACCAGGGACAGAGCCCCTGACACCCAACACACTAGCGGAAATGCAGGAGCAAGGAGCGGTCGCCAGAACAGGGTTTGGTGGGAAGGTGACAAGCAGGATGCTTTTAAAAGCCTCTTTTCCATCGTGAATGGGATGGGTGGCGGGGAGCCTGAGGAATGGAGAGACCAAAAGTGAGCCACCTGCAGAGGCCTAAGGAGGATGGGCACACCTGGGCAGCCATCCTTGCCCAAGGGAGGAGGTCAGTTCCCGCAGACCTGGGAAGCTAAGAGGAAAGAGGGGAGCAGAATAGCTGTGGGGGTAGGGGTGGTACAGCCCTGATCCCAGCCATTCCTTCTACCCATCTGCTGCTTCAGCCACCTGGAAGATCACTAGCAGCTAAGGTTGTGCGGTCACCCTGCATGCCTGAGCCCCCTTTGTGACTGTGCCATCACCTGCCTCTGACCCCCCCAGGGCTTTTTTCTCCAGGGAGACCACAGGAGGACTGGCTGCAGTCTGGTGCAAGTGACTAGCCAGGCACCTCCGGCTGCGGGAGGGCTGAGATGGAGGCCGCACCCGGCCTTCCTGGCTGGGGAAATGACGTGACGACGGCGAGAGGGAGAGTGTGAGCTCTTGACCATAAGTGTTTACACAGCGGTGTAAACACTCGTACAAAACCTTAAGGAGGTGTGCCGGGGGGGCTGTGGAATCTCAGAATCTAAGAGAATTCAAAGAAGGGTAGAGGCCCCTTTTTCCTAAGTGTCAGAGTCTTGTTTTAAAAAAAAAAAATCCAACATTTTTTAGTGGGTACTGTGCCTGTGGCACCTTTCTGAACCAAGCCAGAGTTGAAAGAATCACGAAACTGGCTTTGCTCTGGCACCGCTGGCTGAGGGCAGCACTGGGCCCCTCCGCCTTGGCTGGAGGGGCGCGTGCAGGAGCCTCCGGGCCCCTCGGGCAAACCGCTGGTCTGTCAGGCCAGTCACCCCTTTGACCCCAGAACAGGAATCCCTGAGTCCCGGACACGGCAGGATTAAGTGGAAGTGCCGTGGCAGATCCCTCCACCCTTATGTGGGAACTCTAGGAAGCAGGCACCCTTGGGGAGCCCCAGCAGACATCCGCTGTCACCCTCACTCGGTCACACCTCAGGGAGGCGTGGAAGACCTGCGCGCCACACACCGTCTCACGCTTTCCACCATCTAACCCGGCCCAACTTGGCAGCGCAGGTCAGTCAGGCAGCTCCCTGCAGTCAGGTCTGATGGGAGCATTTTTATGGCCACTGCCAAAGAGAAAGGATGGGACTGATGGAAGGAAGGATGTGTGGAAGGAAGGAAGGGAAGAAGGAAGGACAGGCTGGTGATGGAGGAGGGAGAAGATTGTTTCCACAGCCCAACTTCTAATTGAGTTTTTGTTCCTGCTCCCAGAGCAGATAGTGAAAGGGTAAGACTTCATTCCTTTATTCTTTAATTCCACAAAAATTTGTTGAATACCTGCTACATCTCAGGTCCACACTCCTACCCTCCAAATGCTCACTGCTGAATGAGGACAGTGAGGACAGTCATTTACTGGAATCCCCAGCAGAGTGGAAAAGCTCCCCACGCAAGGGCACATGAAGGGACTGGCCGGGAGGAAGGCACGAGGGCTGCCCTGGGAGCTGACCTAAAAGCTGCAGGTAGTCGCCATTGAAGTGGCACTGCCCCCTGGGGAACTGCAAATGGGTCTACTGTGTAGAGTCCTTGGGAGTGAAGGGAGGAAGC
Organism: Scalopus aquaticus; assembly: GCA_004024925.1. Taxonomy (NCBI): domain Eukaryota; kingdom Metazoa; phylum Chordata; class Mammalia; order Eulipotyphla; family Talpidae; genus Scalopus; species Scalopus aquaticus. The sequence continues at coordinate 83,072 of PVIJ01005748.1, read as the reverse complement.
CTTTAGGAAATAAGGTAGAAAATATAGGCTGGGACTTTATTATGAACATAAATACCAGCAGGAAGAACATAGAATAGTTGTACCCGTATTTTGGAATATTATGCTGCAGTTAGCATACATGCCAACCCTGATTCTGAGCAAAGTGTGGAAAAATACGCCGAATGTGACATCACCAGTGGAAAGATATTACCCAAAACAACTGTGTGTGTGCGCATGCGTGCTCTGGGCCTGGGGGGACCACGCCAGACTGCCAAGGACAGAAATCTTTGGGGCAAAAAAACAAACAAGAACTGGGCTTCGAGAGTAGAGAGTGTTGAAGAGGGTGGCGGGTGTCAGTATTTTGGATAATCTTTCAGTTTGATTTTAACAAGGAAAATCTTGTCATTAACGTGTAATTTTAAAATCCAAAAGATAATGGATTCATTGGCTTACTTCCTAGCTCTAAAATTTTCAATTAGCGCTTGCACATTTGGAAAATTGGGAAGATAGTCTCAAAAACCAAACAGAGTCCAGAGGGTTAAAAAAAAAAAAAAAAAAAAGCCCCACGGTCTCCAAATCGAAGTCACATTCGTCCCAGGCCCCAGCAGCAGCCTCACTAGTTTGGCTCATCAGTGATCAGTTCCAGGTGATGAAGGATGCTCTTGGCCCACGTTGTCCTTGCAGGGTCGTTCAAGCTCTCTGCCCACGGCTGGGTCCCCCCATGGCGGGGGCCGGCTCCGGGCAGCAGTGGTGACTGTGTTTTTCACTTTCCTGGCACCAGGATCATTTTCTTGGAGAGTCTCTGTGGACGTTGGCAAATAGTTTTGGCCTTCTTCCAAGAGATTGGGTTTATACCAGTCTAAATGAGGCAGGCATTTAATCAGTCACCCAGGGAACACGCTCGAGGCCCTCTGGTGTCTTCTTTATAATTAATTTTTAACATTTGTTTTCAGTATAAAATTTGGGCCTTTATCCTCTTTGAAATAAAAACATACCATGCATATTAGACTGTATTGGCACTGAACTTCACACACCATTCTTTTATTCCCTTCCAACTATTAACTCCTATTAAACAAGACAGAGAGATAATAAGACCCCCCTGCACTCCCCGACTCCTGGCTCGAGCAGTGTCTCATCCTCTGTAATTGCCTTCGGTGGCCAAGCTCTTTCCTATCATTAGTGTGCACCAGAGGCTACTTGTCAGAACCCCGGCCACCTCCCAGGTTGCCCCCTCTGCCGCATGTCCCCTTACGCACCCCAGTCTCTCCCGCCCCGTACCCTGGGAGGCCCTGGCCCCCTGAAGTGCTTGTTAACAAGACACAGGGGGGTTCCTGGATCTTAACCCTGGGATTTAAACTTGAATGCCAGAGATTATTTCCTATTTGCCTGACCTACTCTTTGCTCTTGGGAACCCAGGCCTGGGCCACGGAGTCTAGAGATATCCCAGTGGATCTTGGAATTCAGTGTGTGCAACTCTTCAGGCTGAAGGGAACACTAACTTGTTTAAAACAACAAAAACTATTAATTATCTGCAAGTTATTCAAGTAAGTGATCATTTTGCACATTCTTTTAGAGAAGTTTCAACACAAACATATCAGCACCCCAGGCTTGCCCTCAAGGTGCCATACATACTCTTTGTGCAAATTAGGGGGCCTTCAGTCTGGACAGATGCAGGCCACACAAAAGACTAAGGCTTGGCCTGCAGAGCTAGAATGTGCCCGATAAGGAAAATAGCCCGCGCCCCCAGCACCGACCTGTGTAAGCAGAGCCCAGGCCTTTTTCTTACACTGTGATTATCTAGAACCCCAAGGGCAGCTCTTAGGGCCTTGTGTGGAAGGAACTGAGGCTCAGAAGGTTTGATCCCCTTATAACACAGTCAGAAAGAAGCTGAACCAGATGGACGTCCGAGCCAGGCTCTAACAGCAGTTCGACTGATAGGAAATTATTTACAGTCTGTGGCTTGCTCCCGCAGCAAGGCCAAGGGTAATTCCTTGTCCTCCTTCCCTCTGAGAAACCTATTAACTCAGGAGCCTGGGAAATCTCCCCCAGGCCAGGCGTTTGCTGCCTGTCTTTGCTGCAGGAGTGAGCAGAAGCCTCGGGCTTCCAGATGATGGATGAGTAAGTGTTTGTGAAGCACCGGGCTATGTCGTGGTAAAGCATTAATAAGTGCATGTTCATTATTAGCAAAAGTGTCCCTTTTTCCAGCCAACTACCAAGATTAAAAGTCCAGTCTCTCTTCATGATGTGTGGGAATGTGAGCAAAGGGCTGAAATCCAGACGGGACTGTGAACTTGGAGTCAGCGATGACCCTTCACTAAACTTTCCTGTCCTCTCATTTAGGGCCTCGGTGATTCGTCCTCCAGGGTCGGGTGGTCCTGAGCGGATCCCCGACCTGGCTGGACGAGCGCACAGACACTTCGGTATCTGTCCCCGGGGCCGCCCTTAGGAGCACGCCGGGGTCTGCAGCGATGCTCCAAGTTACCCATGTCTGCGGGGCTGCAGGGGAGCAACTGGTCCGGGCTTGGCTTGGTGGCCCCTGCTAGGGATTGTGGCAGGTGGGTGGCTGCGCCCTTCACATCTCTCCCTCTCCGTGAGGTAGCCGGGCAAGTGCTCTCTGCTCCCGCTCACTGCAGAGGCGCAAGAGGGCAGGTGAGAACACATTAGGGGCTGGCACGCCCCCGCCCCCACCCCCAGCCTGGATCTACTGGCGAAGCAGGAGATGGGCAAACCCCAGTGAAGGGTCAGAGTCCTGTGCGCTCCCGCCCCCTCCCCACCCTGCCCACCTGGAGGTGCACTTGGTGCAATCTCCCTCCCCTGTGTTCCTCTCCCCGCCCACAGGGCAGCCGCCGCCCTCAGTGTACGTCCTCGTGGGCACAGCACAACTCATCCACAAGTTGCTTCATATTTTCAGAGTATTCGTGTATCCCTCGTCAAATGTTTTCGTTCCTTTCTCAAACGCTTTTACAACGAGTTTTTTTAGGAATGCCTCCCTCTGTACTTTGGGATTACAACTTCACTTTTTCTCTTTCTTCCCTGATAAAATCTGAACTATCCAGATCACCTTCCTCACAACAGTCAGAACTCATTGGTGGCCCCTCTTCATCTGGGACGCCTTGGGTCTTTTTCAAACAGAGACAGAGAGCTGGGTCTCCGGCCCTTCCTGTGATGGCCTTTGTTAAACTGGGAAGCAGCCCTGGCTTCCCCCTCCTGCTGTGTGCCATTATCCCCCTTGCCACCAGGGGGCACTCTAGCTGCCTAGTCTCTGGCTGCAAGGCGGTTTGCGAGATCCTCTACTCTGTTGGACCCTAATACTAGTTAGACATTAGAACCACTGGGGAGTTGACCCACTCAGACTCTAGGCACAGGGCCTGGATGACAGGGGATGGACTTGGAGGGCGAACTCATTTGGAAATCCTGATCTGTCTCTTCACCTGCTGTCCTACCTCCAATTGAAACCATACTCAAATTATTCCAGAAGCTTATATTTGCTAACCCTCTTGACTGTCTGTGACCCAGTCGGGAGGACATGGTGGCATTACAGCACTTTAACAATGTTATCGAATGTCTTATTAAGGTGGGAGGCTCTCATGCCTGCAGAATCTGAAAACTTCGTGTCACTCTATGATTGAGGGAGCTGGGAGCACCATATTGCCCCAAGAGCACTATACATAATAAGTTTAAGTAACCTCTTTAGTCCCTTCAAGAGCCCTAATTTAAAAAACAGGTTCAGCATAGAGAAATCAGTTATTCTGAACTCTCTGTTACCTGCCTTAGGCTTTAAGTTCCTCATATTACTTGCTCGGGCTAGGCTTCAAAACCGAGCCACATCTCTAAGGAAAATCTACCCAAGATTGAGTGTGGGGGGAGGGTGAGCCCCTCGCCAGTCATTTCTATGGTTACTTAAACTGTTTTGAAAGGCCACTGGGCCAGGGACCACAATTTTAAACCCAGCTCATTGCTCGCTCTGGCCTTCCTTCCCCAGATGAGCCCCTCCCTGGGCCTCAGTTTTCATCTGAAGTTGAGGTGCTTCAAGTAGGTTATTGAGAACCTTGCCATGCAAAGGGTGGCACATGGAGGCATGCTGTAAACACAGAATTTGAGACTACCCCCGACCCGCTGGCTCAGAATCTGCAGGTAATTCATGTGCACATTAAAACCTGAGAAGCGCTGATCTATAAAGTACCTGTAGAGTGACCGAACCAGCACCTTCCTGCAGTGCCCGAAAGACTGGAGAAGCTGGTTGCCCATTCCATGCTACTTCACCCTGCAAAGAGGCTTCCAGTTGGGAAGTCCTTGGAGCTGAGGGGTGCTGGCTTGGGGAGTGGGATGATGCAGGCAAAAGGAAGCTCTTGTCTTCTCACACAAGGAGCATTTTGTTCTCAGGTTTTTTGTTCCACTGTGTTGCTACAATTTCTTAAGTGGAGTCTAGAGCTCCCAGAGAGCTGTTTTTGTTCATCGATAGTTGTCTGATCTGTGTGGGGGCTGGAGAGGCTCCATCTCCTCCATCGCCACTTTTCTGTCGGTTGTTTCAGCAAGGTGCCTTTCAGGAGCCTGCAGTTCAGTTCCTTTGAAGCCAGGGTCCTTCTCCTGTAGCTTCCTTGTCACTCTCCCCTGATTCTTTTTGTGAAGGCCTGTCTTGAAGACGGCCTCGGTGACCTGGTTCCTCCACAGCCGACACTGCCACGCTCAAGGCTGAAGCTTCCCCATCTTTCAGGGATCGGGGAAACTGAAGAGGCATACACACCAGGAAAAGTCAAGACGAGAATGGTGGTTAAGATTCTAAGCCAAACTCATGCAAATCTGGGTCACTAGACATGTCAGGATCACAAAATAGATTGAATGTTCCAAGAGCAGAGAGTAGCACCGAGCAAGTTAGGGAACCAACAGCAAGGAAAATAGAAGCATGTTGGAAACTGATTTTCCATTACTGCTTGTCAAAAATAGAGGCTGATAGATGCCTGGAAAAAGAGATTATAAATTTCCCTACCTTATTCCTTCCGCTGTTTTGAAGTGGAGTCGGAGCTGTGTTGATTGGCAATTTATTTGTGAATTGTTTTCCGGAACGGGACTTCTCTTCTTGGCTTTCTCCTGCTCCCTAGAATTAACAGTCAGATTGGTGGGAGATGTCCTTTTCCCTCAACCCAAACTCCCCACCCCATTTCGTTCCACCAGAGCTGCATTTCCATAACAGGCCCATGAGCTAACAGAAGCCCGCTGAGCTTTCCTTCTTCTTCATGGTAGCACGTCAGGTATCACTCATATATTACTCACCAGGAGGCAAAGACCATTTGGTCATAAAAAAACACACCCTTGGTTTTTTAGCTTTTATTTTTTCCTCTTTTATTCATGTCTCAAGGTCTAGTTCGGGAGCTGAGGACTCCGTAGAACTCTGAGACCTCAGCTTAGGAGTGCTCCCTGATCTTCTCTAGACCAAAGTGAGATAGCCCAGGCAGTAGAAAGGCAGCGTCTCCTTCGTCCATGAAGCTTTTCAATGAGCAGCTAATTAAACAGTTGCCAGGTAGGCTCAGCTCTGCAGGGCGGGTTGCGTGAGCTACCATGTGCCGTCACATTCTCCAGGTAAGGAGACACGGGGATAATTGTTCAAGGGCCCAGCAGTGCGGCGAGGGGCCTAGGCCTCTTATCTCCATAGCCCACCCCTGAGCTTTTCTCCACATCTCTGACTAGGAAATGCTCCTTTCTTATCAACTCTTCCTCTTGCATGCTTTTTAAAAAACTCTAAATCATTCCTACCTAGTACCAAGATCCAGCTCCCAGGCCCCTCTTCTGGCAAGCCCAGAAGTGACTCCCAGTCACTCCACCCACTCCTGGCAGCTCAGAGGCTCCTCTCATAGCGTCTTAAAGGAAATTCTTGGGGTGGGGTGGGGGCGTGTCTTTCTCCTTAGAGCCCAAGAACCTCAAGCTGGACACCGTTGCGTCTGCAGAGCACACAGCAGAGGGCCTGGCTCAAGCGTCCATGTCGTGTCCTCCCTAAGATAAGGGGGATGCTATGTGTTGAAACAACCCAACCAGAGGGTGTGTGTCTGTGCGTGTGCACAGGTGGAAATGTCTCTGCCCATGTTTAATATTCTGTTGTGATGGTCCTACTAGAAAACACTTGTAACTTAGCAATGGAGACGGGGCTGAGGCTCCTCAGTGGCTCATGAAGCAAGATGGCTGCCCGCGGTGGCAGGGAAACCCCTGTCAAAACTCGGAGCGCTAACACTGATTAACATTTCACAAGACACCGTGCTTTGCTTCTCTCCATCAAAACCCTGCCTTTAGCCACTATTCATGCCAAGCTGCTCTGAGCAGGGTCGGGGGTTTGGCATCATCAGAAAGGTGCGCAGGCGTTTGTTTGTCATGTGGATCTCCTGTGACGGGGAGACAGCTCTGTTCTGACGCTCAGGTAGGGAGACGGCAGATGCAGTGCACCATGACCTGGGAGTCTAGGGGTGCGGGGCCTGCTTTCTGGGTGCAAGCCTGTCTTGCCCCTGGAGAGCCAGGTGACTGGAATATTTGAGGCAGTGGGGTTCAGTTGTTCCCTCACTCTTTGATGTGAGGGTGACAGTTATATTTTCTTCCAAGGACCCCTGGGGGACTAACCAAGTGAGCAGATGTGAGGTGCTGGGCGTCACGGGCTCGCTGTGTTTGCTGCTGGCTGGACTGGAGGCTCCTGCAGCCGGGCTGCTCCCGTCTCAAACTTCTCTGTGCTCGCACAGACTCCGGAGCAGGAGAGGGACGTGTGCAGAATAAACACGTATGACACCTTGGACAAAGTTGTCCATGGGTGAAGAAGTAGGGGCACCCGTGGGCTCCGTGGAATTCTGCAAGTGTCAGAGCCAATAGTTGTGCCTTGAAACAAAGGAAACAGCCGCCAGCCCGGCACCTGTGGCAGGTCTGCCCCGGCTGAGGCGCGTCCGCTGAATGGGTGCAGCGCAGTCGTCCTCGGCGCGATGCTGACGCAGGCCAGAGGGTGGCAGTCCCGCAGCCTCACCGATGACCCGGAGTCAGCCAGCGGCAGCAGCGGCTGCGGCTGGGTGTGAGGCTTCTGCTCCTGTAAAGACACCGAGCTCTACCTCTTGCTTTCTGGCATGACCGGGGCCACGGGGCTGAGTCATGGCCACAGCTGCAGTTTGCAGGCGGGGTTAGCACAGAAAAGAGAAAGGCAGGCAGAGGGAGTCGCCTGGCAAAGTGAGGCTCGGTTCTCTGTGCCTGTGGTCTGGAGGGCTTGAAAGCTTGGTGTCTGGGCTGGAACAATACCTCTGCACAGTTTGCTTTCCCCTTGGCTGCCTAAGCAGGGGGACTTGATGCACCCTGGCATTTCACAGGGGGCTGGCGGAGCCTTCAAAGGAGACTGTGCATGTGTCTGCAGGAGTGAGATTTGCTTAGGGCCCGATCGCCTGTTGGGGCTCTGCCTGAGGTGGTGGCAGCCCTGGAACAGCGGCATCACTTGCACAGGGAACTCCTACATGGTACCTTGGGTAGAGAGGCCAGCCACAGACCACAAAGGCCACTTAGCTCAGTAGGAACCTACGGGATCACTGTCAGCTCAGAGCTGCCAGAAAGGGTCCTCCTCCTCCCCTTCCACCAGGCTTTCCAGGCCAGTCTGGGTCAGGACCCCTAGTGAGGTGGCTGCCCTGCAACCCGGTGGACAGCAGAGTGGCGAGCCTTGCTGGTGAGGCTAAACAAGGAGGTGCTTGATCTTCAGAGTACACATTTTATCTCCATCTCCTCCACTGTCACCTCCAGGCACAGGCGAGCTTGGTGGATTCCCCCAGAAGCCCACCTGGGTTTATCTGGTAGGTAAACCCAGACTGTGCCAGTTAAGGAAGAGGTGAAGGGGGTAGGACAGTAGGCATTCATTTGAGAATGGGTAACTACTTCCCCCAAGAGGTGAGACAGCTGAGTGGGACACTCACCCTCGGCTGCCATGGTCATTGTGTGGAGGGCTGTTCTCAGGACTGTTGATGTACCAGCACTTCTAGCCTGCCCTCTGCAGCCCCAGGCAGAGAACCCAGGCTTGGGGCAAGGAACCTTGGGGACATCAGCAGCTCCTGATATAGTTCCCTGGAGGACAGGTTGTCTGGTTTTGTCTCTTGAAGCAGACTAATTTAAACCAGGTGTACAGAGGGAAAACCAATGGTGGAAGCACCCCAAGTGTCTGTGGACAGATGGACAGCTAAGAAAAATGTGGTACAGCCAAATGATGGAATATTATTCACCCTTGAAAAGGAAAGAAATTCTGACACATACCACAATCTGGATGAGCCTTGAGAACATTATGCTCAGTGATAGAAGCCAGTCACAAAAGGACAAATATTGTATGCTTCCTCTTATATGAGGTTGCTACAGTAGCCAAAATCATAGAAACAGAATGTAAGAGTGGGGGCTGGGGTGTCAGTGTTAAATGGGTATAGAGTTCTAATTTGGGAAGATGAGCTGCATGATGGTGATGGTTGCAAAACAGTGTGAATATACTTAAATGCCACAGCACTCTCTTAAAAATGGCTAAAATAGTAAATTTTATGACATGTATATTTTACTATAATTTAAATAAAAGGGAGGAAAACCCAATATTTGAGTAACTCCAAGATGGCTCAGGGGTTAGCCATCCCCAGTGAGGCCAAGGCAGGGCCTGAGGTGTGTGTTGCCACTGCAGGTGCTGGGACCCTTTCAGCCTGTCACCTCGTCAACCCAGAATTCCGCAGCAGTGACAGCAGGTTTTCCTGGGTGCTAGAGCTAAGATTAATTTGCAACAAGAATGAATCTTTTTGGCTTTTCAGAGAGTAAACGCCTTCAAATGTCTCCCCTCACTCTGAATTTCACTGTTATAGTTTTATCTTAAGAAAAGTGAAGTTGGCACTTTGAGGACCTACTATGTGCAGAAACTATCAATGTGGTGGGAATGAGACCAAAATCTCTGCCTCTTAGTTTATGCCTTGTGGGCAGGAGGTCGTGTGAACAGGGTTAGTGATAGGCAAAAATCCACAAGGAGGGTTAAACTGCTAGGTAAGGGGAGATTAAGGTGTGGCGCGAGGGGTGGGTTATAGGGGTTGACCTCGGAGGAACTGAAAGGGCAGAGTGACAGAGAATGACATGATCAACTTTGCAATTTATTTTTAATCCTCTCACTGCTGTGAGGAGAGTGGCTGCACGGGGCGAGAAGGTGCCTGAGCGGGAGAGGTGCTACCAGTCTCATATGAGGGTCAGGATATAGAGACATTTCAGTATCGTTGGAGAAAAACACCTGTGACTCGTAACCTATTTTTAAATAGAATTTGCTATATAGTTCGTTGTTGTAATGAGGTCAGATTTAAACAGAAAACAAACTGGAAACCATTTTCGGCAGTGGGAGGACAAGAGATTGTCCTCTCTCTTGAACCTCTCTCGCTGCACCTTTTCTGGTTCAGAGGGCACCCAGAGACCCACCCACCCCCCAAAAGATCTTTATGTTTTATTTACATAAAAGTATCACACTGTCCTGTTGTCTTTCTGGCATCTTCCATTTGTGTCACCCTCTGCTCAATGCTGAGAGGGCAGCAGAGATACACAGCATAAGGAGTGGTGCTTCCAGAACCTTGGGACCTGGTGGGGCAGGTAGGTGGAGGCAGCTAAAAAGTTAGACATGTGTTTTTCATAGCGATCCAGGCAGCCCGAAGTAGGACATGATTAATTGTTCAGTGATAAATGGGACAGAAGAGAAAGGACTGTAGGAAATGAGAGAAAGGGAGAGCCCCTGGGGTTTCCTGAGCCGCATCTGAGCTCCAGCAGGATGCCCAGGGCGGGACTGGATCCCCCAGATGGCAACAGCACAAACAAGAGCAGAGGGCGGGCAGGGTGTGGCGGGCTGCGCGGCAGTGTGGACACCTGGCAGCCGGGGAGGGTTCATTTCTGCAGCTGAGAAGAGGCTGCAGGTTCCTAGGGCTGGAAAGGTGGTGGGACACCAGGGTGTGTGCCAGGGCGAGGGGCTTGTGCCAGCCAGGAAGCCAGGAACAGCTTCGCGCTCGTGGGTGATGTGTTCACAACAGTGTATTTTAAGAAGACTTAATTGTCCCAGTGGGTGGAATGACTTTGAGCGAGAGACTGGAATGGAGAAGCCGTCCAGGAGCTGATGAGAGGCTGTTTGGGGAGAACTGGGGCTGGGTGTGGCTGCCCGACCGCTTTAGGCTGTGGCTCCTCAGCCAAGTCCTGGGGATGGAAAGGACCGAACTTTTAATCTAAGCGCCCACTCCACAGCCAGGCAAACGGGGCAGAGTGTTCGTTCCCCAGGCTCCGCTGTCCTCCCTGGTTTGGAGGGGGAGGTTCCGGCCCCCTCGGTAGACAGTTCTGAGGCTCTCTGATGAGGGGGGAGTAAAGCGATGCAGGCGGGGCAGTGGTGATGGTGAAACTGAGACAGAGGCGGCATGGAGATAGAATCAACATCCTGACCTCGCTGACCTCCCCGCCACGCGGGAAGGGGGCCGGAGATAAAGTTCCTACTGCGTGTCAGCTCCTGGCTCTCAGGCTGGGTGGAAAGAAGAGAGGGGATCTGTGTGAAAACCAAGCTGCAGGTGGGGGAGACAGGAGCTGGTGCCGAAGCAGTGCAGGTCGGAGGAGTGAGGACACCTTGGCAGGGCGCGTCAGCGATGGCTGTGGCGGGAGCACCGCGGAGCATGTTGGTGATTGGGGAGGAGACGGGACAGCAACCCAGAGGGAAAGGGGGTGCATCTGAGTCTCATAACCAAGCACAGGCATAGGTCACTGGTCAGTCCTCCCTCCAGAAAAAGCATCATGAAAGAGGAAAGAAGAAATGCATTAGTAGCCCATGAAGTAATAATCAGGAGGAAGGCCTTTTCTATCCTGAGCTTTGCTTTTTGTGAAACTAGCAAAAACCAGGCTGTCCTAACTCCACCTACCCTGAGTTTCTTTTCCCTGAAAGTCTAACCCAGCCAGTGCTTGAGAGTCACATTCTTGAACAAGGAACCTGGTGGGAAGCAGCTGTTCCCACGCCTCTTCATTGCACCAGAACCTGCGTGTCAGCAAGGTTTCCCCAGACCAAGACTGCTCGCGCGCACCCAGGGACCTTGCTAAGTGCAGACAGATTCCAATCCAGCAGGTCAGCTCTGGTTCTGAGGCTCTGCATTTCCACCAGCGCCCTGGTGGGGTGTGTTTGTCTCTGGAGCCACAGTGAGTAGGGAGGTCCTGGGAGGCCTTTTCTAATGATTAGAGGGGGAAACACAGCCGCAGTTAGGTGGGCATCCGTGTGAGAAACAGCTGGTAAACGCACAGAACCAAAAAATACCCGCAACACAAAATCAACTACATTTCCAAACAATGAGCTTGCTTCTACCCCAGCACCACAATCTCCGCCTTCCCCCACCCTTTCCACCACTCAAAGCCCTGCATCCCCTTGGGGCATTCTCTGCCTCTGCACACTGAGTGCCACCTAGAAGCAGATGCTTCTGGAGCCCAGACCTCAAACGCACATTGTAAATTACCTGTGAAAAGCAGTGACACCGTAAATAGATTGGCCCAGTGCCCTGCTGATTTCCTTGTTCTTGAAATGGTACTATAGTTCATATGCTAGATATTTTCTCACCACCACCTCTCTCCCCCTACCCCCGCCTTAAAGTGATTTTCTTCTGTTCCGCAGATAGAGACAGAGTGTTCACGAGCACCCTTAAACGCCTCCTTAACACCGATATCTGCAAGTCTGGCCTCAAAAGGCAGGGCGCCAGCATCCATTTCACTCAGGAGCTGAAGAGGGTCCTTGTAGTTCCACTGGGCTTGAAAAGCACAGGGCTTTTGAGATTAGTGATTCTCAGACCCTCACCCAGGACCCTCCTCCACTAAGAATAGGCTGGATATAAAGACAACTGGTGTCCTGGCTTCTCGGCTCCTGGTGGGACCCTCTAGCTACTTGGTACCTATTATGTAGTTCTCATCTGCGGGTGATGAGCTGAGAACTCGGGATGTAGTTATCTTCATGAGACAGTTTATTTTCAAAATTAAGGCCAATGAGCTGGAAAAACCCTTTCAACTTCCTCCCTCCAGTCCCACTCCCCACCCCATTCCACTGCCTCCTCTTGAACTTTCTTTGTAAAAAGCAGATTGTGGTATTTGCCAGCATGTGTGGTCTAGGTACACCTTGGTCCAGTTGTCATTTTCTTTTCTAGATTACTTTCTTCATACTCACACACCAAGCAAAACAGGTTTACCCATAAGTTCTCGCCCCCACCCCTGCCCACCCACCGACATTGTGGAGACTGAATTCACTCTAAGCAGGATGGACTCTTCACTTCAGGTAATGCAGTTCTAATGATAGGAAGCATTATTGGGCATCGTCTGTGTGCCCAGGGCTCTACCAGGACTTTACATGTGGTAGCCCAAGCCGTGTCAGGTGCCTCTGAGGGGTGGAGGGGGGGTGCAGGAGCAAGGGCAGATTTGCACAGCTTCCTAAGGAGAGCACTGCAGCCTGCCATCAGGGTGCCGACATAGAGCCTGGCGTGTGTGCCCTGACCTGTGTGCTTTGCAGACATCTGTAGCCAGGGCTTTTGTCCAAGCACATTCCTCTGATGAAAAGCCCCATTCCTGCCCCGGGCCTCTGGCACCTTTTCAGGGATTCTCGGTGAGGTGCCTTTCCCTAGTGCCACCAGCAGCAGGGCTTAGCCCCATTTCCTCCAGGGTCTGGATCCAGTGTTTTCACTTATGTCTGATTGAATTGGGCTCTGCCAGCCTCTGACTTGGCGATCTCTGAAAGATCAGTATTTAGATTGCGTTAGTAAACTTAGAGTTCAGTGTGTTGCACACCTACTAAGTGCAAGCCACAGACAGGGTGAAGTGGAGAGACGTGAGAGACCTAAATAAGACACAACCGCTGTGTCTAGGACCTCTAGGGCATGGACAGTGGGGACACGTGTCAGCCCATGGCACGTGCCAGTGGCTTTATTGCATGCGGCGGAAGGCCAGGGAAAGGGAGGAAGCTGGCCGGCAGAGAACTGGCAAGGCCTCCTCTCATGGAGGAGGTGGCATTTGAGACAAGCTGGAATGAGCAACAGGCCTCAGACAGGGAAGGATTTCAGGGGGCCGGGTGTTGCTGGTGGAAGCAGGACGGCCCCCTGAGACTTGGAAGAGAGTCAGTGGCGGGGGGGGGGGGGCATTTGAGGGCCTGGAACTGTGTTGCCATCTGGGCTTGGGTAGAACTGGAAGTCTAACTCTTCAAATAAGAGAGCCAAATCTGGAGTCTTAAACCACTGAACACTCAAAGGTGCTCTGATTTAATTCCTCTCCTCGCTCTCAAGGTAGGTTTTGTTATCTGTTTCACAGATGGGGATACTGAGGCCCAGAGAGGCTAAGGGACTTGCTGAAGATGAAGTGAGCCCTGAGACCCAGGCAGGTATGCTCAAGAGGCTACAGTACTTGCCTGGGCTTCCTGTCTCATAGTTGACCCCTATCGTGGGGGACCAGACCTGGTCACAAGACCACAGGGGTCACCAGCAGCGAGGGCTGCCCCTTACCAAGCGTGAACTGGGGTGTCTACAGACCCATCGGGCTCTGAGTCCTCACCCTCAAGGTGCTGAAGATGGAGGTGCTTTCTCCACATAAGCCTGGGGGGCACACTCGGCACAGCCCACCTCTGCCCACCGGCCGCATGCATGAGTGAGCAGAGCCCACCATGCCAGCGGACGCCTGTCCTTCAGGGCACCCAAAGCGAGGGAGACTTGGCATACAAATTAAAACAATCGAAGTCCCATCACTTGTGTGTCATTGAGGCAAGCCCTAAGTACATAAATACTTGAACTTGCTATCCTGACTCCAGCTAATATGTTTTAAGCACAGTCTATGGGCTCTGGAAAGCAGCTGTGAGGAGCAGAGCGATAAATTGGATTGTGAAAGTGCAGGATAGAAAAATGATTGCAACATTTTTACAATTACCTGGTTTCCTCCATCCATAGAGGAGAGAGTGCTTTCTCTTTGTACTTCTTATCTAGAAAAGGTAAAAATCGTATCCAGGTTAAGTCCATTTCATTACTATATCATTATAATCCAAGTATTGATCGTGGCCACTCACAGAGCAGGCTTCCTCACCGTGGGCCCTCACACCCGCCCGCAGCTCCCCTGGTCTCTCACTCTCACCTCAGCTGACACCCAGGGAGGCCATGTGATGTTCCAGCGAGGGGCCCGGAACCTCACCGAGGCATCCACCTCCACAGCCCACCCCTCCCAAGGATGAAAGTTTGGTTTTGTGTTACGTTACTGCAAAGGGAAGGAAAATAGGTCAACTTTTCATTTTTCAGACCATGTGTTCTTTTCTCACCTCAGGGATCTGGGCAGTCTCTGGGACCCCTGAAACTCAAGGACCTGCTCCCTCTGATTTGAGGAACTGGGTCCCTTCCTTGTGGGGGTGGCAGACCCAGTCAAATGTTCTGGCATGGCGCTGTTGTGCTTAGCTCCCAGCACGTTAATACACTCACTAACGTGAACTTGGATCCATTGTACCAAGTACAAGCTGCTTTCTATTTTTTGCTCTTCTACTTAAATTTTCAAAGGATCTAAAATAGCAGTTGTCATTTTTTACCATGTTCTTTTCTGAAATATTTAATTCTTCCTTGGGCAGTTTAATGCTGCATTGCCCAAGGATTAACTTCCATTTTTGAAAAGAGTCTATTAGCTGCGAGAGGCAGAGAATGTAGTCACCACGTGGCAGAGACGGGGTAGGCAGCTCCAGCTAAGAGAAGCAGAGCGGCCCACGACTGTGCCTTTCTGAAGCTGCCTGCCCAGCAGCAAAGCCACGACCAACTCCCTTTATTAAACACATACTGATTTTTTAAAAGCAAAGTTTCCTTGCAAAGACCAGTTTTAAGGGGATTAATGCTCAATGAATAATGCATTGGGGAAGGAACAACAGTAATACTTCATTGGAAGGGGTAAAATCAGCCGTGGTGAAGTATACCTTCTAGATGCAAAGCAACTTTCAGAGGATGGCTCGGGCGGGTCTGAGACGGGTCAGAGCAGCCCCTGGGGTGCTGGTGCTCAGGATCCGCCACCATTCTCCCATTACCTGATTTCTAATGACCCCCAGAAAAGTGGGGAGGGGAGGCATGAGGGATGAGAGCTTTGGTGATGTCTGCCTTTGTATTTGAAGGTCCTCATCAGAAGCTTCATTCCTCCCTCTTAGATAATGATGCTGATCTCAGATGGCTCCAGCGCACAGTTGCCTGAGTCTGTCCTGGCCTACAACTCCTGCTCCCGTGGGCCAGACCGAAAAAGTTTAAAATTTTATCCCCTCCAGAGGCAGCTTCTGCCAGAAGCCTTTGGTGGAAAGCTGGGGCTGCTTTTACTGCCTTCTTCCCTGCGTCTTTCCCTATTTCCCTGCTCGGGTGTGCAAACTGGACCTCATTTCATTTTCTTTTGTCCAATAGTGTCAGAATTTACACGCAGTGGTAGCAGAAGGGGATGATTTTCTCCCTTAATTCTAATTCCCTTGCTGTTGAAAAGAAAGGCTTCTAAACTGATGTTGGAAGTTCTTGCCTAGACAACATAGGAAAGTAGAATTCTTGGTCAGTGACCTCCAAGGTTGATTTCCATAGATCCAGATTGTGGATGGTGACCTGCTAGCTCTTATCAACTGTCATTTTCTTTTCTTCTTGAACAAGAAGGGACCACAGGGATCCACTTTTAGTACATTTCCCATTCTGAATAACCCGCCTTCCCCCCAAGACACAAAGGACACCTAGTTTCTACTTTGCCTCAAGGTCATTTAGTTACAGCGGGACCGCGAGTGTGCAGGGCGCTGCCCGATGCTTTGCCCCTCCCAGAAAGGCAGCCCTTTGACTCGCGGTCCTGACCCTGGTCCAGGTTTGCAGTATCTTCACGGTCAGGCCCAGAGAACGAGCCCCAACCTGCTGTATCCAGACCTTAGGGGGCTCAAACCCTGCTGCCCACTGGAATCATCTGGGGAGGGGGGCGCGGCTGGAGATCCTCTCCCCAGGGTTTCATCAACTCCGTGGGGGAAGGTCACAGCCCCAAAGAATCCACTGTACAGCCAAGTTTGAGAACCACAGATCTCATCCCCTCCCAAGACAACTTGAGGAAGGTTTCCTTCAGAATAATCCCCACCTGCAGCCGCACCCCACATAGTTAGCAGAACCTCCAGGTTTTCAGCACTTCCATTGTTTTCTTTTCTTGACGCTTTTCATTCTGCAGCTCCATTTCCCCCACAGCCACACACCCCTACATGCTCATGCTTCTCTTAGAGGTTTAAAGTTTGAAGTGGTACGTGACCTCAGGCTCTGTCCAATTTAGTAAATCTGAGGGCTTCTCACTATGGTAACCATGTCGTTGTTTTGTCATCTACTTCACCAGGTTTTTTTTTTTTTTTCTGAAAAGCTAGAATGTGTTTTGGCTTTGCTTCTTAAAAGGTTGTCATTTATTTTTAAATTAAGAATACTTTACAGGCCCAAAGATTCCTTTATTCTGGACTTCACCCAGCAGAATTGCCCTAGAAAGTGAGTGGTAGAATGTGGGGTTTCTGAATTGTTACCACAGCTCTTTGGTAAATATCTGCCAATTTGTCAAATGTACTTTACAAAGAACAGTGCAAAGTTGAGGTATTACTTGAAGTGGGAAGAACAGAGAGAACCAGCTGTCACTGCAACAAGGTATTCCTTTATATAAGACTAACAAACAGTGTGTTTAAGCCCCTTCGTCTTGAACACATCAACGCCTCGTGTAATGGGAAGCAGAATTCTCGGTTCCGTTTCTGACTCATCTACTCTACACATGTGAAATGTGAGGTAGACTATCTCCTTTCTCGAGTTTGTCTTTATACAGGGCTCTTACTGGGTTTCAAAGAGATGGAGATAAACGTCTTCTGAAGAGGACGTTACATGCTCTATAAGATAGCATGTAAAATTAAAATGTTATTAAGTTTTCATGGTCTGCTGTGGCCTTTTCGTATCAGGGTACAAATCTACCCTAAAATAGGCACATTCAAGGCATGATCTAGCAGAATAAGTTAAAAGGAAAATTAATGATCTAGCAGAGAACTTTCCAGCACTTTTCCCTAATGGCAAGAGAACCCACATCACCACCTGCAGAGGACAATTAATTGGTTGGAGCTTTGTGACTCAAGACAATGCTTTCAAAGTATCTCGGCTTTGTGACAGGAAGGCTAGGGGAATTTTGAAGACAGATTTTATTTATATTATATAACTTGTAGCTATTATTTAAAATATTCAAGAATTAAGTTCAAGAATTTAAGCTCCTGGGGCTTGTTTCCTCCGTGGCATGATTTGCCACCCTGAGGCTGTCTGCAGGGAGACACCAGGGACAGCCTGTGCCGACGGCCCCAGGACCCTCCACTTGCCATCTCTCAGGACAATCAAATGAAGACACGGGGGTATGCCCTTCTGTGAGTGTAGACTTGCTTTTTTGAATATAAGCACACATTAGTGCTTTAAAATCATTAAGATGAAGGGCCTCCCCAGTGGCACAGCAGTTAAGCACTGGGCTGTGGAGCTGTCGGCAGCGGCGACGCGAGTTCGACGCCGGGCCGGGGAGAATCCCACATGGTGCGGCAGACCTCTCCTGCCTTGCCTGCTGCTCCCCTCAGCAGTGTATTTCTGATCTGCCTGTTCTTCTCCCTGCTCTGTCTCTGGTGAACCCTCTCGCTGCCCCACGCCTCTGGCCTGTCCCCCAACTTGTATGTATAAATAAAAAATAAATCTTAAAAACAATTTAAAATAAAATAAAATCATTAAGATGAAGATTCTCTTCTAGAATGATGGCAGTTCATGAGTGGAAAACATAGCCTTCTACTCTGCATCTGCACGTTGTTTCCTCACCTACTCTCAACCTCATCTCCCCCAGCTCTGTCCCATCTCCGTCCATAACCGCTATTTAGGTGTCTCACTGCCCTCACAGGTGCTCAATTACTATTTGGGAACTGTATGAATACTTAAGAGATCGAGTTCCATTTTTGGTTTTTGTCATTTATAAGCATGTGTCTTTAAGAACAAAAGCCAAAAATGAGACTCAATCTTTTAAGCATTCACACAGTTCCCAAATAGTAATTGAGCGCCCACTAGGAGAATGCAGCACTGTTTAGGTGCTAAGGTACAACACCCAGGAATCAGCAAAGTTCCAGATCTTGTATATTCCAGCTTGAATTCTGAGCTTTAGTAACTTTAAAAAAATTATTTCAGAATAACAATAGATTCAAAGAAAGCTGCAAAGATAGTATAGAGAGGTCCCGTGTCTCTTTTATCTAGTATCCCCTTTATCTATATGATACCATATAACCATAGTACATTATCTCAACCAGCCATACAGAATCAACATGCATATACAGAATAATTCAGTGCACAAAGGTCTTCCCACGACCCCTTTATAGTCCATACATCTCACTCCCCCCACCATCCCTAACCCCTGGCAACCACTGCTTCCCATCGCTATAATTTTGTCATTTCCAGAAAGTTATCTAAGTGGGACCATATAGTATGTGACCTTCTCTAATGATTTTGTTTACTCAGCATAATGTCCTTGAGACCTATCCCAGTTGTATCAGTAGTTTCCTTTATATTGCTGAGTGTATTCCATGGTATGGATGTTCCACAGTTTAACCATTTATTATGGAGGGGCATTTTGGTTGGTTTGGAGCCTTTGTAAGTAGAGTTACTATGAATGGCTGTGTACAGGTTTTCATATGAACATGGGTTTTAATTTTTCTGGGATAAATGCCCAGGAGTATTTTGCTGGTCATATAGAAAGCTAGGAGATTATATATATATATATATATATAATATATATATATAAAGAAATAGCCAAATTGTTTCCCAGAGCGACTAGACCACTTTAAATTACTATGGGCATTGTATGAGAGATTTCCCACAGTCTCTCCAGAGTTTTGTGCTGTCACTATTTTCCATTTTACCTGTACTGATAGGTGATATTAGTAATATCAGTTTGATCTCAATTTGCATTTTCCTAATGGAATGTTTTTCAGGTACACAGTTGCTAGCCCTATGTCCTCTTCAGTGAAATGTCTTATTCATGCCTTTTTGCCCATTTTCTAGTTGGATTGTTTGCTATTTTAATATTGAGATTAGAAAGTTCCTTGTATATTCTAGATTATCATCCTTTGTGGGATATACGTGACTTCCAAATATTTTCTCCTAGCCTGTACAGCAAAAGATTTTTATTTTGATAGAGTATAATTACCAACTTGGTCCCATGTATTTTCTTAATAAGTTTTTTAAAGATTTATTTATTTATGCATACAAGAGCTGGGGTGTAGGCCAGAGGGATGGGGGTGGGGTGAGAGAATTCACCAGAGACAGAGTGGGGAGCAGAACAGGCAGACTGACTCTAATACACTGCTGAGGGGAGCAGGGGGGTGAGATAGGTCTGCTGTGCCATAAAATGTGTGCTGCAGTGGCTGTGGATAGCTTCATAGTGCTGAGATTTAACCCCTTGCGCCACCAGGGAGGCCCCCTATTTTCTTAATAAGTTTTATAGTTTTGCATTTTAGAATAGAAGTATAAGGTATATGGTTTAAGTTGAGGTTTTTTTGTTTTTGCCTTTGGGTATCCAGTTATTCCAACACCATTTGTCGAAAAGGCTATCTTCTTGTCACTGAATTACTTTTGCACCTTTGTCAGACATCAGTTGGGTAACAACATGGAATTACTCCTGAGTTCTCCATTGTTTATATTGATCCATAGTTCTCTCCCTCTGCCAATACCACACAGCCCTGATTACTAGAGCTCTGCAGGACGTCTTAAAATCAGAAAGGTTGTTGCGTCCTCTCCCTCCGTTCACGTTATTCCAGCTGTCCTATACAGCTTTTCTACTCCTTTATATAAAAACTTAGAATTATCTTGTCTATATATATCTACAAAAGAGAAGAATTTTGTTAAGAATTGCATTAAAACTATCAGCTTGGGGAAAATTGAAATCTTTACTATGTCGAGTGTTTCAAATCCATCAATATGGTATGTCTCCATTTGTTTAGAGCTTTTATTTCTTTCATTAGCATTTTGGGCTTTCAGCATCCAAGTTCTGTACATGTTTTTTTAGATTTACATGTATTTCTTTTTTTAAGCAATTGTAAGCGGTATTTTTAAATTCAGTGTTCATATATTCATTGCTAGGATAGAAAAATACAGTTGACCATCCTATGCCTATTATATTTTCCTAGAATTCTGTGATCTTGTTGCACTTCCTTACAAATTCCAGGAATTGTTTGTTCCTGTTTTGTTCTATATGTTGGAATTTTCTATGCAATCTCATGTTATAGAAACTGTTTTCTTTCTTCCTTGTTCTTTGCTTTTTTCCTCCTCGTCTTATTGTACTGGTTACAACTTCCAGTACTGTACTGAACAGGAGTGGTGAAAGACATCCGTGCCTTGTCCGCTCTTATTGGGAAAGCATCAGTCTTTCCCCATGATGTATAACATTAACTGTGTAAGTTTGTAAATGCTTTTTATCAAGTTGAAGTTATCCTCTATTCTTATTTTTCTGGGTGGGTATTGAATGGATACTCATTGAATGGGCATTGAGTTTTCTCAAATACTCTATGCATTCATTGATATGATCATGTAAATTTCTTAAGCATGTTAATATGTGGTTTATATTAATTGGCTTTTGAATGCTGAACCAGCTTGCATCCTGAGAAAAACTCACTTGGCCATGGCATATGATTCCTTTACGTGGATTTCCTTTATATATTGTATATTATTTAAAATTATATTTTCAATGTTAAGGAGTTTTACATCTATTTTCTAAAGCAGATTGATTGTGGTTTACTTTTTTATACTGTCCCTATCTGGTATCAGTGTTAGGATAATATTGGCTGCAAAAGATGGAAAGTGTTTCCTCCACCTCTGTTTATTGAAAGTGAATGTGTAAAACTGGCGTTTAATTCTTTGATAGACTTATCCCAGGAAACGATGTTGGTCGGGAGATGTTCAAGAGGAGTTTTTAAATTACAAATTCAATTTACTTCATACTTACAGAGCTATTCAAATTATCTATTTCATAATGGGTGAGGTTATGGTTTTTTGAAGAATTGATCAATTTAATTCATGATTTTGAGAATTTGTTTTCTCTTTCACTCTGTCTTGCCTAGGGTTTTGTCTATTCACTTGATCTTTCTCAAAGAACCAAATTTTATTTCTCACTTTTTCTATTTTCAGTCTCACTCATTTCTGATAGTTATTTGCTTGTTTTGGTTTTATTCTGCTTTCTTTTTCTAGGTTCTTGATGGTAGGAACTTAGCTCATTATCATTTGGGACTTTTTCTCTTTCCTAAAAGTATTTAGTTCTATAAATTTCCCTCTTGGCACTGCTTCAGCTGTGTCTCAGAGTTGATATATTGTATCTTCATTTTATTTGTTCTGTGTATTTTATTTCTTTTGAAACTTCATCTTTCAATCATGAATCACTCAGAATTCTTTTGTTTAGTTATCTATTATTTCCAGTTTGATTCCACTGCAGTCAGAGACATACTCTACATGGTTCCCTTTTTTTAAGACCTGTCTCCAGGTATTGTCTTCCTTTGTATATGTTCCTGTGGGGATTTGAAAAGAATGTGCATTTTGCTATTATCATGTGGAATGTTTTATAAATGTTGATTAGGTCCTGTTGGTAGATGATACATTAACATCCTTTGTGTCCTTGTTGATTTTCTATCTAGTTCTCTATCAACTTTTAGGGTAGGGATTATGGATTTCTCCATTTCTCCTTTCAATTCTATCAGTTTTTTACTCATATTTGCTTCTCTGTTCTTTGGTACACACACATTCAGGATTTGCTGTGTTTTCTTGATTGACCCTTCTGTCTTCAAAACTTCTTATTATCAGTTGTGTGTGTGTGTGTGTGTGTGTGTGTGTGTGTGTGTGTGTGTGTGTGTGTAGACCCTAGGAGTACATTTTCACACCTCCATATGTACACATGCTTCACTCACCCACCACCATCTCTGGTACCAGTGTCTATCCTTTCCTCCCTTCCCCTATTCTCTCTAGTAACTGGTCTATTTTTTAGAATCTAAGAATTATTTTGCTGTGCTTTGCCAGTGTGTGTTTTCTGGTTATTTATAGTCCACAAATAACTGAAATCACCCAATAGCTGTCTTTCACTTTCTGACTTATTTCATCTGGCGTAATCACCTCAAGGTCAATCCATGTTGTCCCCAGAGGCACTCTTTCATCTTTTTAACAGCTGAGTAGTATTCCATCACATGCATATGCCACAATTTCTTCATCCAGGTATCCATTGACCATCTTTCATTATGTCATGTCTTTTTCTGTCTGTCACTGGTAATTTCCAATGTAGCCATCTTGCTAACTTTTGGATGATGATTATATGTCTTTTTCTATCCTTTTAGTTTTTATCTAACTTTATAATCATGTTTGATGTGAATTTCTTATAGATAGTATATGGTTGGATCATTTTTTTACTTACTCTTGACTTTTTAATGGATGTATTTAGACCATACACTTACTTATCAATATGTTAGGCCTTCAGTCGGCCTTTTTTTCTGTTTGTAATCTTTTTTTAATTTCTGCTTTTTTTTAAGTTTTTTTTTCTTACATCATTTTTCATTTTCATACAATATTTGATTTCTCCCCTCATGTGTAATACCCATAGATCACCACCTCACTGGTGAACCATCACCATAGCCCCTTGTTCTGCTTTCTTTTTTATTATCTTCCTGTGAATTACTTGAATATTTTTAGAATCCCATGTTGATTACTTTACAGTGATTGTCAGTGTTTCCACTTGTGTGTGTGTATGTGTAATTTATCACAGCTTTCGGTGATCTTACCATTTTGAATGAAATATTAAACTACTCTTTGCATCCCTTTCTCCTCCCCTGTTTTTAATTGTCTTGAATATTTCTTCTCCTTACTTTTGGAACCACATCACAGTTTTGTACTTTTGTTTCAAACATAAACTATAACTTAGAAAATTGAAAAGTGAATAATATATTGTATGTGCCCATATTTTTGCTTGTTCCATATGTCCTCCTGATGTTCCAAGTTTCCTCCCTTTTTCTTCCCTTTGTGTTTAGATAACTTTATCGATTCTTACAGAATTGGCCTTCTGGTAGCAAATTCTTCGTTTTCCTTCATCTGAAAATGCTTTGATTTGCCCTTCACTCCTTGAGAATATTTTCACCAGATATAGAATTTGGGGCTTACAATTCTTTGAAAAACACTTGAAAAATGTGCCATTTTCTCCTTGGCCTCCTTGGTTCCTGGTGAGCAATCTGCTGCCATTCTAAATCTCTTCCCCTTGTAAGTGTCACTTCTATCTTGATGCTTTCAAGATTTATACATCCTTATTTTTCAGAAATTTGACTATGATGTGTCTTGGTGTGAATTTTAGATTTAGCCCATTTGGAATTCACTCTGTCTCTTGAATCTGTACATTTCTTTTGCCAAATTTGTGGTAAGTTGTCAATTATTATTTGAGTACTTTTCAGCCTTGCCCTTTTCTCCTTCCAGGATTCTGAGACATGACTGCTAGATCTTGTTATAATCCCACAGGTCCCCGTTTTGTTTTGTTCTCCAGTCTATTTTCACTCTGTCATTCAGGTTAGGTAATTTTTGTTGTTCTGTGTTCATCCATTGTTTACTGTGGCTCTGCCGTTCTGCTCTTAAGTCCATTCACCAAATTTTATCTCATTACTCTCTAAAACTTCCATTTGGTTCATCTTCGCATCCATATTTCTTCACGGAGACATTGTTTTTTTTATTTTGTTTCAAGAATGTTTTTAATTGCTCAATGAAATACTGGTAGCTTTTTGATTGTTGCTTTAAAAATCTGTGTTAGATAATTCTAACTTCTGTCATCTTGGTGTTGGCATTTATTGTCTTTGTTCAAGTTGAGATTGTCCTGCTTCTTGGTATGAATGATTTTCAATTGAAACCTGGACATTTTGGGTATTAGAGCCTTGTTGTAGGTGACTTTTTCTAACACTACACCATGGAGAAGAGCGGCATTGCCTCATTACTGGCAGGTTGAAGAAGTCCAGGTGCCCCATTCGGCCTTCATCGACACCCAAGGGGGAAGGTAAATATAAATACATCCTCTATGTAGGCATCTTACCCAACAAGTTAGTAGTTTTAAACATTTTCAAGATGATGGTCTTAGATTTTGGAGGAGAGTCACCTGCTTTGAAAAGAATTATGTTTTCCTCTCCAGTGTTCACCTCACTTCATTTTCCAGTCATGGAAAGGTCTACTTGCCCCAGACCTCTGAGGTGGTGTGGAATGGCAGTGGTGTTGAGGGGCATTCAGCCCTTTTCTACTCTTTCAATATTAAGTAGATTGTTCTATAGGTTTCTGCTTCTATCCCTTATCAGTGTTTTCTCTGAACTTAGTTTATTAAGAATTTCTGTTAAGAATGAATGTGCAGGGTCTCCCTGATGGCATAGTGATTAAGCGCTGCACTGTGGAGGTGTCGGCAGCGGCGACGCAAGTTCAACATCCGGCTGGGGAGATTCCCACATGGCGCGGCAGACCTCTCCTGCCTCGCCCGCTGCTCCCCTCGGGAGTGTATTTCTGTCGATCTGCCTGTTCTGCTCCCAGCTCTGTCTCTGGTGAACCCTCTCGCCTGTACCCCAGCTTGTATGCATAAATAAATAAATCTTTAAAAAAAAAAAGAATGGATGTGCAGTTTTATTAAATGCCTTTACTGAATTTATCAAGATGATCATGTAGTTTTCTCCTCTGATCTATGAGTTGAATTATAGTAATATATTTTTCTAATGTTGAATCTTTCTTACATTCATAGGCTAAACCCTCCTAGGTCATGGTATATAATTCTTAAGATGCTACTAATTTTGATTTATTGTTGTATTTAGGATTTTGGCTTACGTATACATTAATAAGACTGTGCTTTTAACCCCAGCTGTGTGCCAAAACTGATGCCTTGTTTCAGATGGGGTGTACATCCTCCATGCTATCTTGGGCCCCTCCTGATGGTCACTACGTTAATTTTCAATTATGAAGTGTCTTCCTATGTAAGCATTTTGAGTTCCTGAACTCTGGTCTGTACTTTGTTACTTTAGTTTTGGTTTCTAGGTTATACTTGCTTTATAAAATGAGAATGTTTACATATTTTCTATGTTCAATAGCAGTCTAGCACAGAAATTAATGTGTACTCTAAATGTTGTTAAAAGTGTAAAAAACCAAAAAAACAAAAGGCAGTGAGTAACCAGGCCACATGGGCTTTGGGACCTGGTTGGCAAGAGCTGGAAGGGGGGGGGACTCTTTGCTTACGTTTAAATATTTCTTTTCCTATACTGACCTTTTTCAGGATTTCTGCTTCTTACTGAATGATTGTAGCAATTTATAAATGTTTCTAGAAAATAATTTTTTAACTTTTCAAATTTATTGGCATTTGCATATATAGTCTAATAATTTTTAAATCAAACAACCCATATCTATAGTTACATTCTCTGTTATTCCTAATTCTTTTCTATTTCCCTTTTTTCTTTATCATAATGGTCTCTTATCAGTCTTTCAATATCTTTTGGTTTTAGTGATCAAGTCAACTTGTTTTATGTTTCATCAGCTTCTGTTTCTCTATCTTTATTGATTCTCTTTCTTCTACTTTGTTTAGCTCATTTTCAAAAGACTTCTTGAGATGAGTTTAGTGCATTTCCAATCTTATTTTCCTATGCATTTAAAACTGGAGTCCCTCTTTGATGCAACCTGTAGATTTTGACTAAGTGCTCTCATTTGATTCATTGTTATATGGTCTCTAATTTCAGCTTTGATTTTCTTTTATAAATTACTCTGGCGCAAGAGTTCCAAGAAACCTTGAAAGTATTTATCTTTTGAAGGTTTTATTGACATTTTATTTGGAGTCAAATGCTTAAGTCAGTTTTTCAGTGTTTCATGGAAATTTAAATATCTTTTCTGTTGGGAACTGAGTTTAAATATGAAATTCTCTACGTTCATGATTGTGTATTCAATTCATCTATATCCTTATCTATTTCTTTTTTGTCTACTTGATCTGTCAATTTCTGAGAAATATATGCTAAAGTTTCCCAGTGTGATCATGAATTTAATAATTTCAACTTGCATTTCTAACATTTGTCTCTTAGTTTCAGGCTGGGGTGTTCAGTGAAAAGCTTTACGACATTATCTTCTGAACCGTATCTTTCATCCATGTGCTTTTGGCCTTCAATTCTATTTTTGGCTGATATTAATACTGTATATTTTGCTTTCTTCTGGATAACACTTCTCACCAATAGTTCCATTTCATGTCATTTTTAGGTCATAAATAACACAGTGTGATTCTACTGATATCCTGAAAGTCTCTTTTAATAGGAGAATTAAACTATTCTTATCTATTATATTGATTTTTTTTAACTCATCCCCATCATTTATTCTCATTTTCTATTTAACATACTTTTCTATGTTTTGTTCCTGCCTCCCTTTTCTTTATTGCTGTAGTCAAATGGTTTCTTTTTTTTTTTTCCTTAAGTAATTTGGAGGCTCTATATTTTATCCTTTAGTTGTTGATAGGTTACAAATTCTGATTAAATTTCTAGTTTCCTATCTCCCCATGAGACAAAATCTTTAGCATGTTTTTAAGTTCCGAATACTCTGTCGCTGATGGCTCTGCTTTCCCAGCAGCCTTTTCTTGCTCTTGCAATCGCTGTCGGTCTGGAGACAGCAAGAGTGTCTCTGTTAAGTTCTGTTCTCTGCATGGGAGTCCAGTTCCAGTTATTCTTGTCTTTCCCTATTGTGCCAAGTATCTCCTCACATCTCATAGCTGTCATGTGATTCCTCAGCAGTCATATGTCTCAGTCTCCCCTCTAGGTCTCTCCACCAAATGGGAGGGCTGGCTGAGGACCACATGTCAGTTAACGGGTGTGGCATGACTACAGATTTCCTTTCAGGGAACCTGGGAAGAGAGCAGCCAGCCAGCTGGAGCCTTTGATGGGGCCCCCCAGGGATATTCTGCTCTGAAGTGGAACAGAGCAGTGGGAAGAAGTGTTTCTCTTCTCCTCTCCTTACTCTTGACTGTCTGCTCAGGAACCTCATGTTCTCGACTCAGTATCCAGGAAGACAGCCCCTACTACATCCTGAACCAATTTCCCAGTCTTCTCTCAGAGCTACTCTCATAAATCAAGCCTGGTTAGCCGCATCCAGCCTTCAACATGCTGGGGAAGGAAGGGACAGGAGGAGGCAGTCCCAGTGTTTGGGGACTATTTCCGCTGCAATTGCCCCTACAGTCTGCCCACTTTCCAGACATGAGATTTTCCTGGCACATCTTTGGGAAGACTCTCTTACTTCTGCCAGACCTACTCCTTTCATTTTCCTATCAACCTACCCCTACCTGTTTTCCATCTTCCAGAAATTCTTCTGTGTCTGGGGCACTAACAACAGTGCCCCTTCAGTGCGATTAAGGGTTTATTTCCTTTCTCAGTAAGGGGAAGAAAGCACGTGCTTAGCCTACCATCTTGAGCCAGAAGTCTGGAGAGAATTTAGGTTGCCACAAACAAGTGGCTTTCTGAGTGAGGAAAACAAATCACTAAAATATTTTCCCTATAAATCGTGCCACAAGCGGCATCCCATCTCCTGTCCTTTAAGCCATGGGGATAACAGGAGCGCACGGAGCGGTACTCATCTGCAGCTCAAACGGAGCGGCGAGCGGCCCACAAGAGGCAGGGTTGGGCCGCGCGGGCACAGACACTAGCTGCCTCCCTCTATGAAAATGTAACTATTAGCAAATGAAATTAAATATTTCAGTTGCCTAGTAACTAATCCAATCTGAGAAAGCAGCAGAAATAGAACACATAAATTTAGAACTTTTAGGCCACGTGCCAAGCAAAATATTCTTGCTTGTATCCTTTTGATCATCTGTCATTTGAATGGAAGAAAGAGTATTTTAGTGTCAAATAGGCAACATTTGTGCTGACTTTACTTACTGAGAGCGGATACCCCTTGAATATATGTGAGTGCTGGGTAGACTGCCCATGGACCTGTAACTATAATACTCTAGCCCCTCCAAGTTGCCAAACAGGGGCAGGGGCAGGGGCAGGAAGAAGCTCTGTTTAACTACTCGGAATTCATTTTTCTCACTTAATTAAAAAGCCAAAGGGCATTTTGCAACTTAAGCCACACTCTACTGTTGGAGGAACAGTACAAACCATCTGCTTTACCCATTTTCATTTGAAACAAAAATATCACTTTTCCCTCCCAAAGCAGCCTTTCAGTGAGACACAGAAAATTAAAGTTTTAAGATTATATAGTGCATGAAGTAATTACTGGGATCATATACTCTTAGAGCTTAAGGAAATATCGTGATAAATTGACGTTAAATGTGATGTCGGTTACTTCAAGTATTACTTTTTTCTGCCTCCTCATAAAAGAAGAAACCCAATTGCATGTATTTACAGATGACATGTTTAAAAATAGAAAGCAAAAGAGAAAATGAAAAATCACTTCCCCCCAAATAATTGAAATTTAGAGTTGTAAGAACAGTGCAATGAAATAGTACAATGAAAAGAATTAATGACCCACATCGTGTTATCACTTCTCTCCCTCTCTCCTACATAACACACATATACACCGGGGTATCTACAGGTATATACATACATCTTCTCTTAAACCACCTGAGAGCTAGCTTATCTTTAAATATTTCAGCTTATTTCCTGAAACCATAAGCAAATATAATTCTTCAAAGCAGAAGATTTGACAATATAATAACATCATTGTGTTCCTACAACTGCATGGTATTGTGTTGCTTATATTGGTGCAGCTTCACAATCCCTGTTTGGATCTTGCCACTTGTCTCAACAATGCCTGTTACAGCCATTCCTCTTTCCCTTCACCCAGGATCCAGTCCAGTGGTGCTCTCTGCACTTGGTTGTTAACGCCTCTTTGATCTGCTATAACCTGAAACATCTCCTCAGGTTTTCTTGTGTTTCATCACAGGACATTTTTAAGGCAACGAAGAATATCCCTCACTTGGGGTTCTTCTGCTATTTCCTCATGATTAGATGAAGACACATTTTTCAATCATTCATTGCAATGTCCTCTTAGAAAATCTAAGCCCTTCTAGGATCATCCTGTAGAAGACAGCAAACCACAGACCTGTCTCCCCAAAGCCCGAATGGGTGAGACATGGCTCTTGGTGGGAGTAGCAAACAGCCAGGTACCATGTGCCAAGGGTGCCTGCTCCCTGCTGTGTCATCGCTTGCCACACAGTAGGTGTTTTCTTGCACAGTATTCAGGGACTTGTTCTAAAACTGGAAAATATTCGTTTGTTCCTAAGATCAATTTCCCCTCCCCTTGTGAGTGTAAGAGGGTGAGAGAGGGGATGATGGAAAAGCTCATTGAAAAGGCCACACACTTTAGCAAAAACATTGAGGCCATCTAGGTAATTCTTCTGTTACAATAAGCCAGCAAATGAAGCTTTCAAACTGATACCAGCTCTAGCTGCTTAACCAAAGGAAGGTTGGCCAACAAATTGAAGGGCTGAGAACTAAGAGTAAACATCACTGACAATGCAAAGAGAAATTAGTAAGCAAGACTTCAAAGGAGAAGTTCACGTGCAAACTGGTAAATATGCAGCCTGCTCATCTTCAAGTCACGTTTATCTCACCCCCAGGTTTTCACAGATGAGTTAAAGGTTAAGAAAAGGTTTTGTGGGAAGTACATGTGTGTCAGAATTTATATTTACGCTTGGTTGGAATTGGACAAAGGATTATTGAGAGAACTGTCTGTCTTTGGATGGGAGAGGGCTGTGTCTTCCAGGGCCTCAGGTTTTGCACCCACCAGCGTATGCATGTTCGAGAATCTGGACACCCTGCACAGTCCCACTTGGCCTGTTTTCCCAAGCTCTTTACTTTGTGCCTGGTGCCATTCCTATCTACAAGTCATTTCTTCTCCCCTTCTTGGTCTTTCTGTAGTTAATTCCAGGCTTTAAAATCAGACCGGAAGCCTCACAGCAGTTATCTCTGGACTGTGGCGCCAGGGTCTTCAGACTTTTAACCATGATTCTTAGCGCATCTTTCTGGTTACTCATTGGACCCGAAATTCTACACCTGGGTTCTCACCTGCTCTCCTGGGGCTTCCATGAGCATCTCCTAAACTGCTTCTTCATACCCCAGCTCTGGGCAAAGATGGGGGTTCTGCCAAGATCCAGGGTGTGCAGCTCTATAGAACAAAGATGTTACTCATTCATTCATCCAACGAGCCTGTCTTGGGCACCTGCTGTATGCGGGGCGCTGCTCTTGGAGCTAGAGATACAAAGGTGAGCAGGTCGGACCAGATTCCCACCCTTTGGGACTTGTGTCCAGGGGAGAATCATGTGACCCGCCAGGAAATAAAGACAGAACAGCAGCACTGCAGACAGCAACAAGCTCTGTGCTGGGACTCGGGGCCAAGGTGACGATCGCAGGGTGGCTTGTGCGCTTGCCGGCTGCTGCCGCGCCTCTGGGCTGCCCGCTCTGGCTGTGAGTTTTGCGCTGCTGTTTCTCTGCCCAGGCTGCCCGCCTGTTCTCCCTTTTCCTTGGACCCAGGATGAGTATGTGGGGAGGTGGGTGCCCACAGGGCCTTCGTGATGATCTAGGAGATTGTCACTTGGGGTTTCTTGGAGACAAAACGGGCTGTGCACATCTTACCCAACCCTGTGTCAGGGAATGGAAGGCCCAATTTGATAATCTGAGACGTTACTTCCTGGATAAAAGTCTTGTTTAAGGGGTAACCAACAGAGCATTATTATTTACTTAACCTAATTTTTATGTGAAAATAATCAGAACTCTATTCCACAGTTTTAGAATATTGTTTTGCTTATGCTTTCTAGACATGTGACTGTACCACGTAGTCGTTCGAGTGATGTTCTGTGACTCTTAGTGAGTGGTGACCATTCCGTTCACATCTGTCCCTGACCTCTGGTCATACGAGAATACCTCTGACATTATCTACCTTTCAAATCAAAAGTTGGAGGTTAAAAGTACGACTTAAAACTGGGTCTTATTTTCTTACATCTTTTCAAAAGGTCATGTCTTTGAGCTGCTAAGGTGCGAATGTTTAGAGTGCATTAGGGGTGTCTGGCTGGGGACTGGGAGGAAGGAGGGCCTGCATCTGTTCAGGGCCTGACTGGTAATAGGCCTCCAAGCCAAGTCACAAGGGATCCTTCCCCTCTGGTGTCAGCTTGAGATGGTGGCTCTGTGCCGTGAGCAGTGCTGTATCCGTGCGTTACAGAGGAGCTCACACTCTGTGCTTCCACCAGAACTTGACCTAAGGC
Organism: Scalopus aquaticus; assembly: GCA_004024925.1. NCBI lineage: Eukaryota > Metazoa > Chordata > Mammalia > Eulipotyphla > Talpidae > Scalopus > Scalopus aquaticus. Next base: position 51,836 of record PVIJ01005748.1, on the reverse strand, counting down.
ACTCACGGGGGTGAGGAGGCCAAGCAGGGACAGAACCACTGCAGCCACCGGCCCACAGCTTTGACCCAGCCGGGAGACTCCTGCATTGCGCTGAGTCCCTAGTCCCTGGTGAACCTCAGTCCCCACATGAACCTCAGGAGTCCTGGGACCCTCAACCTGGTGTGAGAACTGGGGGCTTCATGGGCAGCCCTGGCCAGAACATCCCAAGGCTTAACAGTTTGAAGGGGTTGGTTTCCCCCTTCAGGGAAAACTGGCTTGAGGACTTGATGCTGGCACTGACCTGCAGGGGGTGGGACTCGAAGTACCTCTCTCTTTTCTTCCACTCTCAACTCCCGATTCCAAAAGTTCCGCAAATGGCAAAGGCCCAGTGAAGAGCTGAAGCAAACACACTTGTGTTTCCAGCCAAGGTGGGGTTCAATAGAGGCCTCTCTGGAGAGCCTGCCCACATAACTCTCACCAAGATCAACACCACAAAATGGGCGTGCGAGGGAGGGGGAGGCTTCAAAGCTTGCAAATAGAAAGTCCATGAGGGGCAGGCCTCCCAAATGGCCCAGGGCAAAGATTTCACCCCAGAAACACCCAAGACAGGACAGGATTTCTCTACCCTGCCCGCACACAGCACACAGGCCCCTAAGCAAAGCAAGCATAAAACTGCCCAAGTCCCAGTGTTGCCGTGATCCCTGTCGCCTGAAACACCCCACACACACTCCACCCCATGGTCCCTCCTCCTTTGTCCCTGTCCTCTGCTTGGCCAGCCACGGCCTAGAAAGTAGGGGCCAGAGCAGCCGCCGCCTCCAGAGACAGACCAAAAAACGGAAGGAAGATGGACTGTTTTTTCTATCTGTGAGAGCCTTTAATTACTTTTACTTTGTGATACAATGTGAAAGTGTCTGGAAAAATAAAAGCATAAACTTGGGGAGCTGAAGAAAATGAAGGTAGTAGCATGCGCAGGCTGTGTCCACTGTGCACTCAGCGACTGTCAGGCTCCAGCAGGGAGCATCATTGTCCCTTGGTAATTATGCGCATCCATTAGCCGGCAGCCCCTCTTTGTCAGAGCTGCTGGTGACAGTCTCCTCCGGCACAGGCTCCCGAGCCTGCGGGCCCCAGCATAGCTCCCGAGGGAGATGCCGTGATAACAGCATATTAAAGACAGAGCTTATTGGGGTTTTGTTGACTTTTTTGAAAAATCTCAGATGCAGTAGCAGAGGCAGAGAATGTTTATTATAATTGTATAGACACTGCTGACAAAAGCTGCGCTCAGAAGGAAAATGAAATGTTGGTTTCATGGATGAAAATGGTGGGGGTGGGGGCTGGCCAGGGGCAGGGGGCTGGGGAGGGTAGGGGAAGTGTCATTTCCTTTCCTGTAGGAAAGGAAAATAAGGGGCAAGCCATAAACATAGCTTCATTCCCAAGCCAGCAATTCTTACACTTAATATGTTTTGTCAGGCAAGTCTTCAATACAGATTAAAATGAAATGCCAAGTAATTTCCACCTCTTGGCCGCTCACGTCTGCGAACAATGGAGAGTGTTTTGATGAATGTCAGTTAATGGCACTTGCTCGCTTGTCGATTCAGTCCCAGCAGCAAGGACTAAGGAATGGGGAAGGGGTGGGGGCTGTGTGTGCGTAAAGGACCGGGCAGATCTGCCATCATCTCTTTTCCACTGATCCAATTTGGGATAACCCACATCGAAAGTGAACCAAAAAACAAAAGCGGGGTGCCGAGATCGGATGACCCTTTGTCGTTAATTAAGCTTAACGCGTGTTACGTGATTGCAAAGAGCTGAGTCCACTCACAGGAGAATTTCTTTGCATTTAGGATGCTTTGTCAGAGTCTATCTCCAAGGAAGGAGAGGGGGCGGCTGCATTGCTGGGGTGGAAGCCTCAGCTCTGCCGGGAGGCTTTCGGTAAGTCTTCCCAACAGTTACCTCACGGCCCCCCATATCGTGCCTTTGCCACTTGCATCACCCCCCAGTGTGGGGTATATTTCAAGAGTAGAATAAAAACTCACCCGCGGCTGTGAATTCCCACCTTCCTCATGACTGGCACATGCACGCTACTTCTTTCTCCCATCTTGCTCTTCAGTTTGATCATGAGGATTGTTGGGGGGTAGGACCTCTAGCTGGAAGTGACTACGGGATAGTTGTGTTGGGGCAGACACTCCTGCCCAGCAGTCAGAGAAGGGACTTCTCTTCAAAGTCAAAGGTTAAATTGGTTCTGACCCCCCAACAGAGCTCCAGCCAGCCTGGTCACTCGACACCTGTACTTCCTTCGACATTGAGTCAGAAGAAATTCTCACAGGAATGCTCGGGACCTGTGCAAAAGTTCTCTCCCTGTGACCAGAATGGGTCTCCAGAGCAAGGACAATACGCTGAGGAGTGACGGGCTCAACTGCTGTGGCAAGTAGTTAATGGCACTTGGATCCCCTGCTCTTCTGGTGTGATCCTCATGACGACCCTCTAAGGTCACCATCACCATTTACCATGAGTTGACTGCACTTGCATCTTTCCCAAGCCCCTCTCCCCATCCCTAAGGTGAGGTATCAGGGTGGTGGGTCTGTCTGACCCAAAGTCCCAGCTCGCTCACCAAAACCTTGTAGTTGGGAAATTCTGAAAGATCACTTAAAAATTGAGCTTGCTTTAAAAAAAAAAAAGTTAGAAAAGTAGTTCTCGTTATGCTGTACACTGGAATTGAACTGTCTTAAGTTTTTTAACTTGCATACTTCAGGTCAATAATTCATCTCAAAGCAGCCAACGAGATTTCTGAGAGCAGAATCTGCCTCATAGAGGATTGCTTTGCAGGAAGGACTCATACACTTTCTCACTGACATTTCAGAAGTAGTGCGAGTTTAATTTCTGGATAATCTAAAAGGTTAATTTTGCTGCCAATTCAGGCTTTTCAAAACAAAAGTTTAAGGCGGCGCTTCTAAATCAGGAATAAAATGCAATGTTGTGAGCTGGTCTTCCTTCCGCACCCAGGGCGCCCCGCCACAAAGAAGCTAGGTCATCACCTCCTATGCTTCACCCAGGAGCCTGCCAATGGGTGAGTGAAGCTGAAAAGGCCAGTAGAGGTCAGCCTAGAAATGTCTGTCCACCCTGTGGGTATGGCTGTGAGGACCCCTACCCCTGCCCCTGGGCCTCCTGGGTGCAGCCTGCTCACCTGAACTTTTGGCCCACTCAGGGTTGTGGATGGGTTGCCTCATTCTTTGCTACCTCTTCACTTTGCTGATCTGAACCTATTCAAGGAGAAAAGGAAATAAAAGCATTTACTGGGAAGCAAAATTTGCTTCAGATGAAAGTTAAAGACATTTACAAAATACAGATGACCCCTACCAGCCTGTGCTTTTCGTAAGGATTAGGCAGCTGCCCCAGAACAGTTTGCTTTAAGACCCCCCGCAAAATGGAGGCAAAACTGGTCTATTCCCCACCTGCTCATGCCCCATTTTAGTGCCTCTCAAGGACAAGTGGAATGGAGGTGGTCAGGTGTACTTCAGCCCAGGTTTGTCTGGTGTCACCTTTCTTTCCAGCTTCCGTTAAAATTCTCCCCTTCTTCTGAACCCTCGGGTTTGTGAGTGAGGAGACAAAGGAATAGCATGAGCTAGGCATGGTGCTTTGGTTAAAATGCTTTGCATCATTGTCCTGCCTGTTTTCCTTGTTTTGTTTTTTCTGTCTAAGGATGTGAAGGGGAGGGGAGAAGAGACAATTGAGAGCTCCTCAGCCCTAAAACAAGAAACTCCGTCCTCTCGATACCTCTGCTGAAAAGGCCTGTGAGAGCTTGTCACTAGAAGCACTGCATCAAAGGAGAGCCAAGAGGCACTTAGAGTGCTGTGATAATGTTAGCTGTGCCCTGTCACTGTCTTAAGGAATACGCAAATACAGGCGAGAACCTAGCAGCACCTGCCCAGCCGGGCGGAATCCCCCTCGAGCGGCCTGCCCGCCCCACCTGCAGTTTTTCAGCCCAGAGTTAAGGCAGCAGCAGGTCAGCGATAAGGTAGACCTTCTTGGGGCCAGAATGGCCTCCTTGGAATTCAGCTGAGGCCCAAAAGTGCCTTTGCTGAGCTTGAAGTTAGAATGACTAGGACAGTGACCATTTTCTGGAAATTTCTTACAGAAAGAAGAATGAGACTGGATGGCCCATTTTTTGTCCAGAGCAAGGATGGAGAGGACACACAGGTCAGTGGGTTTTTCTGTGGCATCTGACAGGGTACTGAGTTGACTGAACCCTGAGTCGTGGGGAGGACACATTGTGTCTGACTCTCAGGTCCAAGGATGTTACTCCCATTTTAGCAATAAGGAAACTGAGGCAGAAAGTCCACTGGGAGCATGTAGACAGCACCATAAGACTTAGGAGGCAGCGGGGCGTGGGGGGGAGCTCCTGGGGCTGAAGCTTATGCCGCTGCCTCCTTACTCCGGTGCCCACTCTCCCAGGCAACCACCTGGGGAAGGGGTTCTTGATCTTTTCTATGTGGTAGACCCCTTATCACAATATTGTCTTTAAATGCTTACATTCAAATACCCAGGGTGTCAAAAATGTTTTACTTTGAGCAAAGTCTCAGGGATATTTGTCTTAATAGTTCGTGTTCAATTTCTTCAATGAATAATGACAGACTTTTAAAAATAGTGTCACCAAGGAAGCTGCATGGACTCAGTCCATCCCACTATCCTGGTCCTCTCACACCCCACCCCAGTCACTGAACACCTCCATTTACAGGAAAATCACCCCCTGCTCCCTGGACTCAGAGGCACTTGGCGATATGGTCCCTATGGCCACCGTGCCCAAGAAATGTGCCAGCTCCAGCTCCCTGGGTCGTCTCCAGAGGCCTGTGTCGTCGGGCTGCTCAAGTAGTGACATCCTGCCAGTGGCATGTCAGTGGTGTGCCCAGCTCTAGGGTCTGAGGGGACCCTCCATGGGCACCGCTGCCAGCCTCAGAAGCCGTTTAAACCTCAGAAAGACTCCCACTGGTGATTCGTCCCTCGACATCGCCAGTGACCTCTGTATATAATGGCTGGGTGATCTCCTACCAGCCTGTGAACATGAGCCTGCGGGGGTGTAAGCACAGGTGTGCGTCAGCAAATCCCCCACCCAGGGCTGAGAGAGGAGGGTGGGGACTCACCCATCCTCCTGATCTATCCTGTTATCCGTCCTGAGCCTAGTGTGTCAGCCAGCCCCTCATTCTTTTCAAAACAGACCCTCCCCTTCCTCTTAGGCCATCTTTCAGTCAAAGGTTTCCTATCTCCAAGACTACATTAGTTGCTGCCTTTTTATTTTTTATTTTATTATTATTATTTTTTAAGATTTATTTATTTATACATACAGCTGGGGTACAGGCCAGAGGTGTGGAGCAGTGAGAGGCTTCACCAGAGACAGAGCGGGGAGCAGAACAGGCAGATCAGAAACACACTGCTGAGGGGAGCAGCGGGCGAGGCAGGAGAGGTCTGCCGCACCATGTGGGATTCTCCCCGGCTGGGCGTCGAACTCGCATCGCTGCTGCCAACTGCGCCACCAGGGAGGCCCAGTTGCTGCCTTTTAAACCCTAATTTCTTGGGGAAAATATTGGAAAGAGGAGAATGCAAACCTGTGTGACGGAGGCCTAAGAACTTGCAGGGGTCCCCAAGGGCTCCGCAGTCAGCAGTGGGAGAGAACAGGACTTTCAGAAAGGAAAGTGGATCTGCGCTGGGGCGACGAATGTTCAGGAGGCCTCTGAGGTCTCGATGCCCATTCAAGGTTTGCAAATAACTTCTTTGCTTCTATGAAAAAAATTGTTTGGTCAAGCTTCCCCAAGGTACATCATGTGTGACAAGAAAGCTTTTCTGTCTTCTGGCAACAGGAATGCCTAGAACCAAAACAAGAGAGGTATGCCAGGAGGGAGGGCAGCTCACCTGAGCCAGGTGGCACAGCCCAGGCCCCTCCACAGCCACATGTGTCTGGGCCCGCGAGGCTCAGCTTAGGACTTTCCCTGCGTCCTCCTGGGCCGACCACAGGACCCAAGGTCAGTAGCTCATGGGTACCTTAGCTCCAGTCAATGGGTGATGGGCTTTATGTTTGAGAGAAAATGGAGACAGCATTGTCTTGTTCCATATTAATAGGCGTTTGTCACACACCAGGTTAGGAAATAATCCCCCCATTGTCAATATGTCTTAATCCTCCTGTTGTCAATATGTCTTTGGGGCTTGCAAGGGAGGGAGATGCTTTTTCCAAAGAAATCCCTTTCAGAGACAAATGCACTCTGCCTCTCTCTCTACAATGGGCATGTCCCTAAAGCAAGTCTTGTGTCTTGCACAGGATATTCAAGGAAAATAGCTTTTTAACAGTCTTACATCTCTTGCAGAAGTCACTCAGTAGGTGGCTTTTGTGTAAGTTGAGGCTCCTGTGTACTTTTAAGTAAGGTTTTACTGTTTTGCGTGGTTCCTAAAATAGCAACAAACAGCATTATTCAGGAAAGGCTAGGAGCTGACAGCCCTTTTGGAAGCTCTTAGCACCTCAAGCCTCAGCCACTTCTGAGGAATGCATGTGGGATTTTCACTTTCCTGTTATCACCCCCTCCCACACATCCTCAAAAAGACTCATCACTGAGATGACCGCAATAAAGAAAAAAAAAAACAAGAAAATTCAGCAACCTTCAAGCACTTTCAAATTCAGTGAATTAGAAAAGCAGAACAAAGTCAAAAGCAGGTTGCCTTGGATTGCATGACGGCGGGCGCAGCTAAGTCCTTCCGAGGAGAGAAAACTTGCTCTCTCTCTGACAGGCGTGAGCACCGAGCACATACCTGCAACCACCTCAGAAACAGGGCTTAGCCAACTTTTTGATTGGGCAAAGAAAGAACAGGAAGATAAAAAAAACAGCCAATGAAAACACTAAATTCACACCATAGCAAAGAGGAAATCATACATTCCCTCCATGATGCTAAGTAGTATTGATGGCAAAAGTGAATTTTTTGACAGTGAATCAACCACTAAAAAAAGCCGCCCGCAGCACAGAGCAAGCATCTCAAACGTGGATTGCTTGTTCTTCGGCTCCCACCTTTCTCTCCCCCCAGACGGCTGCACTCAGATCACCGCAGAGAAGAGCTTCGCTGCTGCAAGACAAGCAGGGGCCCCGCATCTGGCCGGGATGGGATTGATCCTGCTGAAGGAAGTGCAACGGGAAGCTGGAGCTGCCTTTTATCCAGTAAGCAAAGCTCAGAGGTTTGCATTCTGTGAGGTAAGCATGGCGCGCTCCAGGCGGGACAGCCTGCCCTCTCAGCAGGAATTCTCACCAAGGCAACACACAGGTGTGCCTCACTGGGCTCCTGTGCGCAGTGGAGGGCACGGGGTGAAATCTGCTCATTTTGCAAATAATTTTATTCCTATTCAAGAGATTGGCAAATGAAAACTGGATTAAGATGTACATGGTGGACTTGGGATGCGTAGGGGTTGTCTTCTCACTGGAGCATGCTAGAGGCTGGAATTTCCTAATTTTTGCAGAAGGCAAGTCTCAGGTTTTGGGTTTTTTCGTTTGTTTTGCCATACTGTTCTCCCACCTCAAAAAAAAAAAAACACCTAAGTATTTGATTCATTTTTAAAAGGAAAAAAAATGTATTTGGCTTAGCTGTTACTTGGAACAAATAAATCATCTGTAATTTGGGAAAATCACCCTTGACCCAGGAACCTGACAGAAGAAAGGACATCACACAAAGATTTACAGTATGGCCTTGTGGCCTGAGACCCACATCTGTGAGTTCAAACCACCGCCCTGCAGCCACTTCCTAGCTGCAACTTTGAATTGGAAATGACGTTTCTCTTACCCATTTTCTTTTTTTTCAGAACTTTAGTGTTTAGTGGGAAATAAATCAGTCTACCTCAATTAGAATTCAGGAAGGCAACAAATGTGAAGTAAAGGGGACATAGTAAGTTCTCAACTAACAACAGTGCTCCCTTTATCAGAAGGTGAAGCAGGACCAGACGTACTTGCTGTTTGGTGGTTGGGCTGTCCCGGGAAGCCTGCAGCTCCTCCCACCTGATACTGCACAGGCTCACTCTCGCACCCTCGGTTACCGTATACACGATTGTACCTCACAGCACACATCACAGTGCACACTCAGCTCTGTCCCAAACAGCTTGAGGCCAGTTCAGATCTCTACATGCACATCTGTCATCCAAAATCCACTCCACTCATAAGTCTTAGCAGGGCTCAGACTGGAGGCTAATGTTCAGACCAGCGCGTGGGGCCAGGGGAGCCAAGGACATCCCAGGCAGGAGACAGTCAGGTGTGTGTGGCTTAGCAGTGCGTGAGCATCACTGCGTCTCCTGAGCCCAGGTTGGGAGCTAGGCCCTGCGCTGCGGCTTTCCCTACATGATCCCACGTAGCTCTTACAACCTCTCCATGAAGGCTGTGGGGAGATTAGGAGGCAGATGGATGGCGGGTTGGAGAGGGAAGCCCTGTGCCTTGCAGGAGACTCCGCAGCCATAACAGTCATTCTTTATGGGGTAATTACTGTGTTCTCAGCAGTGTGCTAAGCACCTGGCCTGCACTTTTTCACCTTATCTCAAAATAACCCTGCCCCCCCCCC